>CAEGAD010028447.1:0-32278 GCA_903067055.1 Poeciliopsis paucimaculata
CTTGTTTCTTTTACAGGAATCTGAAGAGAGCGAGGATGATGTAAGAACCTTCACACACACAAATCTAGTATCTGGCTCTGATGTTTTTATTGATGTTTTCACTACAGGATATTTACAGATGATTCAAAGATTTTATGGAGAACCACAAAAGGGTAGCAGTACAGTTATACTGGTACTTATAACTGTCCTTCCAGGGTTTTTATGGCGTCATTATTATGTATTTTCTCTAAGTGGCAGTTAGGTATTGATAATTTTTTAAAATTAAAGTTAAGGAAGAGTTACAGCCAGAAGGAATGTATTCTTAGTATTTTACTAGAACAGTGATTTCAATTAACAAACTTTAAACAACATAAGTGATCAAGTGTAGATCATTCCTTTCTAATTCACTTTCCTGCTTTCTACTTGTTTCTTTTACAGGAATCTGAAGAGAGCGAGGATGATGTAAGAACCTTCACACACACAAATCTAGTATCTGGCTCTGATGTTTTTATTGATGTTTTCACTACAGGATATTTACAGATGATTCAAAGATTTTATGGAGAACCACAAAAGGGTAGCAGTACAGTTATACTGGTACTTATAACTGTCCTTCCAGGGTTTTTATGGCGTCATTATTATGTATTTTCTCTAAGTGGCAGTTAGGTATTGATAATTTTTTAAAATTAAAGTTAAGGAAGAGTTACAGCCAGAAGGAATGTATTCTTAGTATTTTACTAGAACAGTGATTTCAATTAACAAACTTTAAACAACATAAGTGATCAAGTGTAGATCATTCCTTTCTAATTCACTTTCCTGCTTTCTGCTTGTTTCTTTTACAGGAATCTGAAGAGATCAAGGACGATGTACGAACCTTCACACACAAAGCTAGTATCTGTATCATGTGACTCTGATGTTTTTATTGATAAGGCTTTCACTTTACATCTGGGTCTTATTTAGTGATAATGCTTAACAAAAACCAGTACTCATGGTACTGGTACCATGTACCATGGTACCAGTACTCTAAAATCCAAACATCCACATTAGGCCACAGGTCAAACGATGCTTCTCAGCCCGACGATTACAACAGTTCATTTAAATAAACTGTTGTAATCATGACTCTTTTCCTCTCTCCTCTACAGAGAAGAGAAGGGAGCTCCAATCCCAGAAATTAAAATGAATAAAATTATAGCCGCTAACTCCCAAACATTATAGCAGTTACTCTTTAAAACTTACATAATCAACCTAAATTAAGTCAATCGGACTTGATTTGGAAAGACACCTGTCTGTATAGGGTCCCACAGTGGATGATGCAGGTCAAAGGTCAAACACCACACATGAAATCAAGGGAAGTGACATTAAGCTAATTTTTTTTTAATTGTAATTCCAACCCACGTAGTTTTTTTTGGTCAATGGAAATGCAGCTACTGATGGATCGATCTTCCTGGTTTATCAGAAAATAAAGTACATGATCCGCTCATTCCTCAGGTCTTGGAGACATTAGTCTCCCAGCAACATGCTCGGCATTTTTTAATCTTTCTAATTTATCAGTATTTTACATATAAATAATGATTGGTAAAAATGCTGTAACTTGAATGTTATGTTTCTGTTACAGATGATGTATGATGATAATGTCCTGCCTGTTCGTGAGGTAACAAGGAGTTTCCATCGCCGTTGTTATTTTAGCTACTTCTTCACAGTTTGTTACGCTAGGCCGTTATTTCTCAGTCTCTTGAAGGGCACATATAGCAAACCAGCAGATGTTTACGCTATATTTGTATTTGTAGTTCACTTGTGGCATACACTCAGAATACCTCTGGGGAAAATATTGGAAACTAGGAAGAGTACATAAGCTGTGTACTCTTCCTGAAACGTGGTTTCAGGATGTTCGTTTTTCACACACACCATTCAAGATCCACACTGAGCCGAGCTCCTGTGAAACTCTTCCCACTGCAGTATTTGTCATGACATCATGGAGGAGTGACTACTATAAGTTCACAAGTTCAATCAATCACACCTATTTCATGGTCAGCTTGACCGTGCAGAGCTCTTAAGTCCCCTAAAGGCTACATCCAGTAAACAGAGATGTTTACACAATGTATTTGGTGTACCTTCATACTTCTGAGTTACTAGAGGGAAACTTGTAGTGTATGTAAGTATCTTCTGTTCCATTTACTGGGTAGGTACAAGTGTAACAGGATTACATTATGTTAGTAAAGTATGCACAAGGTATCTCTGGTGCACTCATGACATACTGTCAGGAAATCTATAGTATCCATACAGAAAACTAGAAGAGTACCTATGGAGTACTTGCTTCCAAAACAACAGGATGATCCAAAGGTATTTTGGAGAAGATTAAAAGGATAAGGAACAGGGTATCTACTGGTACTTAAACTATGCCTGTAAGTACCAGTGTACTCTTTAAACTTATGCAGAGTCAGTTAAAACTTTAAGGAGAGGTGTGACTTACAGTTATTTTCACTGATGCAGACATCTGTAGTTGCTGTGGTGAAACTGTCGCTGACGTTTGAATTTTCTGATTTATTACCAAATGAAGTTCAATGATGACCTTCTGTGCTATTGACTGGTGACTTTCAAGTACAGATCATATGCTTGCAGAGGATGCAAAGTACACACACTGTTCTGAGAAGATATGCTGGGTCTACTTGTGAAATACTCTCAGGATACCAATGGAAACTAGATGAGTACTTGCAGATTACAGAGTACTTGTTTCCATAGCTAGCTATAGGGATTTGGTACCGACAGGATATCCTGACTACAGGTGACAAGACACATACAACGTACCTGCAGGAGTTCTTATCGGATACATGGATTGTACTTTCAGAGTTCCTACATAGTGCCAATGGGACCAAAATGTCCCAAAAGCTTCTAAAAGGGTAAATGTGAGAGTTTCTACTGGGTACAGGTCTAAAGGGGCTTACAGGATACTGAACGGATACGATTGCTATTAATAGTAACATAAGGCATCAATTTAATCTTGTTTACCTTGGATTTGCTAATGTTCAGATGAGTCTGACTCGTGTAAAGGTAGATACTATTAGGATAAAAAAATAGTCTATAGTTGTGTTATTATGAAGTAGGGATAATGCTGTAATTTGTAGTATTATGTCTTATTTTCCAAAACCATCTGGGACCTTAAAATACCCAACATTTACCCTATACTTATGTAATGCAGTCTTTCCATTGTGGGTGCCTATAGGTACCCATAGTCATCATGTAAGTACCACACAAGCATGATGTTCCCACCCAATGAGAGCATGTGATGCTGCTAAACCCCATGCTGAACACTTCTTTTGTTTGAACTGTTTTTTATTGTTTTAAGCGTTGACTCTGTATGCTTTTAATGAGATTAAATGTTTGATAACAGTACTGGAATTAACATGTTTTGTTTATTGGTTACAGAAATCCACTTCTATCTGTGTCGCTGCTAAAACCTCTGAGGTAAATATGACCAGGTTTCCATGACACTTCTGCAGACCAGGGAACTGGGTTCACAGTTCTCAGGTCTCCTCAATTCAGTCTCTGACATATTGTTTGGTTCTGTCTAACTGTAGCTAGCTGCCAGTTAGCTAGCTAACAGTAGCTAGCTGTCTGTTAGCTACTCCAAAACAAACGTTGAACAAGAACTCTTAACTAGAAGATTTTAGAGAAACAATAACAGTAACAAAACTTGTATAAAAGATATTATGCCTTTACAGTGTGTAGAACTAGCTTTGCAGAAAGCTAACAGTTGCTCCAAAAAGCACCCAGATCTGAAGCGTCTTGCTGTCTTGAAGTTAATACTGTAAACTGAAGCATACAAACGAGCATATTGTATTCAAGTTACAGTTATTGGAATTAATCGCACACAAGGTAACATTAGCATTGATACAGACCCACAAAATATTCATATAATCAAAAGTGTAGCCAAAAGGACCCACAAATAACGATTAGCATGAATGCTATTTTACTTTGGAAATACCATAGAGATGCTAGTGCTAATTCACATCTTATTTTTCTCCGATTTCTCAGACCTAAACAATTTTAAGTTTAACCGTCAAGAAGACAAAATGGAAAAGTTTATTGCTCAAACTACAGGAGCCTTGTAAGACAAAGTGTACCAAACTCCAACTATAACACTCTGGAAGTACAAGAGATATTCCTGGTCTTGAGATTAATTCAATGAGTATTAAGGGCAATGACATGAACAGCTGTGCATTTTATGGCCTTAATTTATCAAAAATGAATAAACTGTATGATTGTTTATTAATCAGTTTGGATCAGAGCATAGGATACTGTTTGTACTCTTTATTTATTTACACTATGTACAAAACTTCTTTAATTTTTAAAATTAGAGATGTGTGGTACCATGTTATAGCAAAGGATGCTAATTTCCTTTGCACAGTATATGTTATTACTGTGTTGGTATGCCAGTTCTGTTCAAATTATTTCTAGAACCTACAGGTCCGACATTAATGTGGCCAGGCTATGGGAAGTGAAATTGAACCACATATTTAGTGAATAACTTATGATTTAAGAATAGGGATCGATTTGTCATATAGTGCCATGGTAATCTTGATAGCTAAATCTTGAATTAAGAACAGTACTTCTTAGATGTTTTGTATTTATTCAAAACATCTGATCTGGAACATTTAATTGTAACACTATTACTGATAGAAAACATGTTGGGAAGGATGCCGTCACTTCTACTTTTATAAATCTGTTTAATCTTTAATCAAGATAGCTTAAGTGAAAACCTGTTTTAGAGAAAATAAACATTTAAAGGTCTGAACAGTTGAATGCATTAAGGATTCTCTGGACTAAACTCAATAGTGTGAGCAGCAGAAAACAGAAATTTTGCTGCATTCTTTAGTTTGTTGATGTGTTTGTATTTTTCTCCATTATATGTCAATTATAGGATCGCAGCTTTCATACGTCCAATTATTTTGCTTCATCTGGAAGTTGGGATGAGCTTCAAAAACTGTGTCTATCTAGTTTTACTGCCTCTCCAGCCATGCCTTTCTATGGTGCACCCAGAACTTTGGGTTCTGTTTCTAATGACCTCTCGTCTGCATCAAAGGTCATGAATGAAACCAAGGTTAGTACTTTTTTAAATGAGTTTAAATCCTGGCAAACAATTGTGATGTGTGTAGATGGAACACAAAATGTATTCATACATTGTAAAACCTTTTGTTTTTTAATCAATGAACAAGTGAATGTTAAAGGAGACCTATTATGCAAAATATTTTTTTTTTATACTTCTGTATAGATATATGTTCTGTATATTCTGTTTGGGTCTTAACTGCTTTTAAAAAACAGCACAGGTGCTTCAAACAACAGCCAGCTCTGTTTTTGGTGTTTGGAAAATGAGCGTTTTCAAAAATCATTTGTAATGTCATAATTGGTGGGCACTGCGCTGTTACCTAGCAACCCCAGCTTGTCACCTTGCAACCCAAGCAGCGCTCTAGCAGCTGGTTTTACCGCTGTATGCACTGTACAATGACTGCTGAAAAAGACAAGTGTTCTGTTACCATCCAGAAACAATTTGTTGCATTCCTGTTAGGTGTGCAAGACGCTTTACTTCCGATTTTCAAAGATGTTTGGTTGCATAATAATTTGCAGCTATTTTACGGGTGAGTGTAAACGTTGAGTTGGGGTGGTGGGAAACTGCAGTTTATATGAATTTAGTCACAAGACTCCCTAAAACAGAACATTCTGAAAGGAGCTCAAAATGGACAGAACTAAGATTAATTTCTCATTATCTAAGAATGATTTTGTGCAAAAAATCTAATGAACATGCTTTGTATCACCCATAGTCATATCTTAACCTGTTCTGGAGAGCATAAAACGTCACCTTTAAGCAAAATAAGCACCAACTAATGAGTAAAGTGTTCTTCGCAGTTCTCTAGTTTCTGTTTATGGTTCACATAAATATTCAGCTTAAACTGAAGAAGCAGCATCCAACAATCAGAGCTGTTTAAAGTATTTGTACTTTGTTCTTGTGTCTGAATTTCTCTGCTGCAGCTGGATATTTCTGTTGCTCCCGAGTCCTCCAGGACAAAATTTGCCCTTTGTTCTGCCACACCACTAATGCAAGGACAGTTGTCCGCTGGTTCTGCCCCCTCACCTGCTGTTTTTGGAGCCCCACCTGCTGGTTCTGCCCCCTCACCTGCTGTTTTTGGAGCCCCACCTGCTGGTTCTGCCCCCTCACCTGCTGGTTTTGGAGCCTCACCTGCTGGTTCTGCCCCTGCTGTTTTTGGAGCCCCATTTGGTGGTTTTGGAACTTCATTTGGTGGTAATGCAGCCCCACTTGCTCGTTCTGAAACCGTGCCTACTAGACTTAAAGCCACACTTGCTGGTTTTGTACCTCCAGCACAATTGCTGTCTGGTTATGAACGCCAGGCCTCACGTTGCTTAGGACCTCAAAAACCTGCTCAGTCTGAGTTTGAATTTGACAAAGAATCATTTTCGTTTGGCTCTTCAGCAACAGCTTTTTTGAAACCAGCTGCGTTACATTCATCATTAGTTCAGCCATTATCAGGACATTGGTCCAAAACAAGCTCTCTTGCTGAATCAAGTCCAGCATTATTTGGGCAACCTCTCCCAGTATCTGAATCTCCAAGACCAGGCTCCATTTTGAGCAGGCAGGCATGTAAAAAACGTGCTGTACTAATATGTGGTGCTCCACAGCAGGTAGCCACACATGATTCTGCAGGCGAAGCTCCTTTGACACGTTTAGAATCTGAGCGTTTTGCAAACCAAGAAGAGGAACTCTCTGCCTTACAAAGGAATGAAGGACAGACAACGTTGCATCAGGTTCCAGAATCTGATCCAACACCTTCCGAAGATCTTAGTTTTTATAGACATGTAAGACAATTCTGTAAAGGCGCTCCAATACTTCTCCCTGAAAGGGACAGAGAAGCTCCACCATTACCACCTCTTCAAGTACTAAGTGAAGCTTCACTGTCTCACATTCAAGTAACTGGAGGAGCTCCACCACCTCCACCTCCAATGCGCAGAGGGGCTCCTCCACCTCCAGGGCCCATTGGAGCTCCTCCACTTCCAGGGGCCATTGCTGCCGCTCCTCCTCCACCTCCAGGGCCCATTGGAGCTCTTCCTCCTCCACGTCCAGGGTTCATTGGAGCTCCTCAAATGGTCAGTTACGCTCCACTACTTCGTCGTGGTCGCATCTCCGCTCGTGCATTAAGTTCAAATCGAATGGTTAAACCGGTTGATCAAGCATATAAGCTACAGTCACATCATCCATCCTTTAAGTGAGTTCTTACACACAAACCATTCTGACTTTCTAAGCACTGTGCTGGTATTTTCCATCTTATTAGCTGAAATTGAGCCTTTTGTGTTGTGTGATGTTGGTCCAGAGGTCCAGACCCAGAAGAGCAGAAGCTGAAGTGGATTAAGATCTTCCAGCTGCAGCAGGCGGTAAGATGTTTTGCTCCATTGTTTAAATCGGTCCAAAGCTCAGAGAAGAAATTTATATCATGAACCATACATAAAAAAGATCACCATCTACTGCATATTTTATTTCATAAAATATGAAAAATTCTGCTCAACTCCAGTTTGTTGAGCGAGACTAGAAAGTCATGTTTTTTGTGTAAGTGTGAATAATCAAACTCTGCGATGGGAACCAAAAAACTGAGCTCTGGTCCATTGACAAACCTCTGTCTCAGTTCGGTTGAAGTGACTTTTGGTGTGGTTTGAATGCAGAGACCCTCCAAAAGCAGGAAGTGGACAATAGTGCAGGGCATTCGGGGTAAATACAACCAAAATGCATGTCTAGTGCTAGTAGGAGACATGACTTGTGGTCTTTTACCAACTACAGAAGAGGAATCCTACAACCGGTGAAATCTGACTACTCCATTTTTATTTACATTTTCTGTAGAAGGAAGATGCACTCAGCCTCTTTTTCAGAAGTTTTTGTGTCGTTTCCTTCAGCTGTTCTTGGTGCAGCGCCACCACAGACGAAGAGGGGAACAGGGATTACTATTAGTTTCGATCGTTTGATAATGTAGTGCGAAAGCAAACTGCACCATAAGAAAATGTAACAAGTGTTGCAATTTGCTGCTGTTTGGACTAAGATAGTTGTTGGACAGACGGACTCATATCTGACTCTACATTACCGGAGTCAGATAGTTGTTGCTATGAGGTGCAGATGTGCTGCTTAGTCTCTGGTCTCATCTGTCCAAACAATGTTACGAAGGTCTTCGTTATTTTAAAGAATATAAGTTTCTTCAAATGTTCCAAGCAAACGTAAAACATGCTGTAAAGTCTGCAGTGGAATATTTATTGACCAGAAAGGCATTGGATACAATAAATTAAAAACTGCTGCTCCATAAAGTTATTTTGATAACAGCTGCCAATTTGTATGAATTGTTCAGTCTCAATGTGCTTCAATATTACCTGTGGTGTCCCATAAGCCACAATACTGGGTATAAGATTATTTATTATGTATGTTAATGAGATATGTCCTGCTTTTCACAATTGCACTTTTCTCTCTAAATGTCATGGATTCAGAGATAATTGATTAAGTTTTTCTTGATTTTAATGAACAAAAATATTTAGTTTCAGTCTCTCTGAGTTCTAACTTGTGTTAATCTTCTGTGTGCTGCAGGACGGATACTGGGAGTTAACTGTTGAACTGGGAGAACTGATCAATGTCAACGTGGATGCGTTTGCTAATGTGTTCCTGAAAAAGAAAGGCATTAATTCTCTGGGTGAGCGTTCACCTTACGCTCTGTCGGGAAGAGCTGTTAACGTTAAGATGTTCATTGATCTGATTTATTTATTTATCTGTTTACTATTTATCTCCTAGAGACAGATCAAAACAAACTTGGTGGTTTTAAATCGTCTACTTTTGGTTTACTCCAGTGTTATAACTAAACTGTGTGGATGTTTATGTTAAAGGTTCAAAGGTCAACGCAGGCATCCGGAGGCTGGTGGCGACTCTGTTGGTTCTGCAGCTGATGAGGGAGGAGAAACTGGAGGAAGGGAAACTGCTGCAGAGTCTGTTTCACCTGAAGGAGCCGACTGGGTCCAGGTCTGAACCGCAACAGCACACAGACACATGAGGAGAACCCGGTCACACAGACATGAACTCACACATGGAAATTTAATTCAGTTGGTCATAAAAGGGATTTTTAAAATGACTAATCTGAATCGTCCCAGTGGAGAACTCTTAGCTTAGAGTTAAGAGTTCTCCACTCTTAACACTACAGGAGTTAAGAGTGGAGAACTCTTAGCTTAGCAGAACATGAATGAAAACGGCTTGGACCAAAAGAGAGCCAGACCTGGTCCAGGTGGAAAGTAAATTGCTTCTGCAGACCCAGAAATCCATCTGTACGGAGCATCAGGAACATTGATCCAAACACTCAAGTTCTGGAACATGTCAGCTTAACTTCATATTTCTACCATCCAGGAAATTATTAATCATTACAAATCAATTATTGAAACAATCGTCAACTAATGTTGCAATCAATCAATCATAAAATGAAGTACAGTCTCAAAAAAGGCCCTAAGAATTATGTACAAAATGACACGTTAATCAAAATAAATAATCACAAACTTAACATACAATACTAAAGCAAATATATATTCATATTTTATATGAACAATGGACCAGTACTTGACTAAATGTATAATGTAAGATAAACTGTAGATGCCCGCTGACCTGAAATAAGGGGGAAATAACCATAAAACTGCACAACCTCTTCAACCAACATGCTAACAGTTGCTAACGATTAGCCTAATGCCAGCTAGCATTTTATATTTACGCATTAATATCGCAAAATGGAATATCAACAAAACAACGTCTTAAACTTAGAAAAAAATCCCTAAAAATTACTTCAGGGTGTAAGTATTTTACATCCTTAATTTACTACTAAAAGATCAGCTTTTTAGTAGACTATCAGATGTAAATATATTTTCCATTGATATTTATCATGTATATATTGCAATGTATATTGTTATTGTTTTATATTTTATATATTGTGGTCATTTTTAACCTTTCTTCACAAAAGTTAAAACAGAAAAAAACATACAATATTGAAAAAAAACACAAGACAAAATAAGTACAGAAATAGATGAACAATATTTTAATTTAAATCAATGGCAGGAACACAAAGTGTAGACTGGATAAAGTCGAGATAAAAGCACGAGTTTATTATACCTTCACTTTGTTATATATAAAGCTGAATTTTTCCTCTATATTTTCTAAAAAACATCTCCAAGTAATTCCGGCTAAGTCTGTAGACAGTCATTTAAGAAAACATAATCAATCCTTATGTATTAAACTTTGTTTAGTAAATTATGTATGTATATGTTTTGTACATTTTTGGCTTACTTACTTGCATGAGCAGAGATGTGAGTGTTTGCTTCCAGGTCAGTGTTTCTAAATGTTTTCCCCTTGCAGGTCTGAGCGCTGGCAGCAGGTGAAGAAGGCAGTGGACTGGGTGCGCTGGGCCGACCGGGAGTATCCGTGCGCCTACAGCCGGCTGGAGTTCGGCTGGAGCTGGGAGTCATCCACCCGCCAGCTGCTAGGCTTCGAACGTTTCCCGCCGTTCTCGCCGCTCATCAGCCTGGAGCTGCAGAAGACCGCAGCACTGCTGGCCGTTCACTGAGGAAGTGATGCAATACTTTCTGAAAGTCGTATATCAGTTTGGATTTTGTTTTGCCTTTTCTCTGCTTCGGTTTGTGCTTTGCAAAGAGGCAAAGAAGATAAAAAATGACGTGACAAAATATTAAAATATTTTAGAATATTAAAATATAAGAGGAAGGAAGAGAAAGATTCATGTTTTATTCGCAAAAATGACACAAAACTAATAAAATTACACTCACAGATCGATAAATAGAATTAGAAACAAAACCGTTATTAATCACAAACTGGAGAACATAATTGATGCCACGATGTAAACGTCTTCCTCCCTAATAAATTCAGAAAGCCAAACCTTGGTGGTTTGCTTTTATCTTAAAAACTAACAAGAATAGATTAAAATTTGTTTGTGATACTTTTGGAGTTTAATTCTTGTTGTGTTATAAAACAAATGTTTTGGGAGAAATTTGCTGATTTTTTTAACTCGCCTTCCTATATTACTTTCATCTGAAGATGGTTTAGAACTAAAATATATTTTTTCTTTTACTTTTTGTTGCTTTGCATCAGTTTAAGGCACCTTATTTGTTTTTACGAACAATTTAAACTTGCTTTTATACATTGCTTTACATATAAAATCAGCTTCCACCTGGAAATAGTAGCAGGCATTAGAAAAACAAACAGCAAAAATAATCTGCGCCTATTTTCCGTATCAGTGAATCTAAAGCAACAGTATTTTTCACTAGGACAGTAACCTATTAAAATAAAAATTCAAAGGCTCTTTAATGTTGTTATTCAGTTATTATGTCAACAAAATTATTCAAAGAATTGTAAGGTGGTTTGTTTTTATACCTGTGTTTATTCAATTTGTAATCATTTTTATTCGACTAAATTAATCTGAAAATGTTTTTTTTCATCTAATTCTTTTGAATGCCATTTGGGTAATAACAGTCAGAAAATTAAATGAACAAAGTCAAAGTTCTGATCATGTATTTTTGTTGTCCTATTCATAGCTAAATTCAAATAAATTACCAATGTAGCAATTGTAACAGTTTCAAATTATTTCATTTCCTGGGTATTTGTGTCTGATTTGTTCAATGTGAAATTTATCTCGATCTAAAATAAAATTAGTTTCTGGGCAGTAGTTGGGGCAATGTGTTTATGAATGAAGTGAGCCTCTAGGGATGTTGGTGCACGGTTATGTTGGTAAGTAAATTAAAGATGCCTACCTATGATTGTTTTGTACAGGCAATGTTTGCTTTTATATCTTGTTTCTGAGTTTGTCAGCTTTCGCGTCAAACAAGGTAAATAACTCAAAGACTAATTCTCTGAGCTTTAGCATTTTTCAGATTTAAAGAAATGCTTTAGAAAATAAACGGGATAAAACTGAAAGAGGTATTTAAAAAATTTTTAAATCCCATGTTATTTCAAAAGAAATCTCGCGATATCTACAGTTGACGTTGAGAGCGGGCAATTTTTGGAGAAAGTCGACTTTAAGAAAAGGTATTAACATTTTTGACTTGATTTGAATCTCGAGGTATATTGAAAATGTTTACACAGTTATATAATGGGGCAAAGCAACGTGTATTGATAGCGAAGTCCCAGTGACGTTTTCCTTAGCATCGATTTATGCTAAGCTAGTCGAAAAGTTGAACAGAATGTTGGCCAGTTTTACAGTTTGAAGGCATTATCTTGAGTATACCTCTTACGCCGTACCCAAATAAATAACTGCTTCCACTTAACATCAAATTGTAGGGTGTGATACCTTTGATACAACTACTTTTTTTTTTTACAATGGGGCGGAGCGGAGGCGGGTATTCAGTTGGTCCAGACGTTGAAGCTGAAGCAGCCATTTAAACGGCAGACAGCAGCTGTAGAGCATCTGCTCTTAGGATAGCTACGAAATGTTACAGTATGTAGAATAATGAATATAGTCTGGTTAAAGTCAACAGCTGAGTACCGTTATTCCTGACAGCTCAATGAGAAATAAAACGACCTTTTCAGTTCACCCTCTGTGTGGGATGCGCGCGCAGCCGTTAGGGGCTTATTATGTCAATTGTTTATTTTTCTTTTCTTTAACACTGTCAATGTGTTTTCTTTAACTGACAATAATGGATTGTTTCATGTTTTCTTTAAGTTGACACATAGTATATAATAAGTCACCAAACACCATCACATAGCTCAGTTGTTAGATCAGAGTAGTAAGCGATTCTGGTAAATTGCTTTCTAATGTAAAGTAATGACACTACTGTATATGTGTGTGTGTAGTACATAAAATGCATTCAAGATTATGTGAGCTTTTTCTTAAAGGCGAGTGATCCAGTCGAGTTCAGATGAGGAATAAATGTGACAATAAGCAGAGACCTCACCACCTTCGACACTGGAGAAGAGACAATGAAGGGAGTATAATAAGTCACCAATCCCCGCCACGTAGATCAGTGGTAAAAGGTAACAAACAGGATTTGACTTGGTAGTTTTCATCATCCCTTCAGTATATTTTGATTTTTCCATTTATAATAACTTTTCATGTTAAATTCCTGTTTGTTTTTTTTTGGTTTTTTTGTAAGGTTGGTTTTCAAGAGCATTTCTTAAGGTGTTCAAATGTGACTGGGGGGCCTTTGGTGGCCCTTCACACAGATTTTGTGCGGCACCCAACTGCAATTCAAAACAATACAAATTTGGTTCATCCATCACAGGTGCTTGATGAGATCGAGACTTTATTTGTAATACGGATAATAATTTTCTTACAATGGAAAATGTTAAGCAAAAGCCAAAGTTTGTCTGTTTATAACCAATATTTTGAAATAAGTCAACCCACATTTATCCCGTGTTTTACTGAAAAGATTACTTTTCTGCACCAAAATTCTGTTCTTACTGAAAATAAAGTTGTTTAATCAAGTCCAGAAGAAAACGAGCCTAAAAGAAACTGAAAACTAGACGGTTTTCTTATAATACCTCAAATGTGCAACATTCCTTTTATATTTATATATCCATTTCATAACCACTGTTTTTTATTTTCCTCTCTATAGTCAGCATAACCTGTTTGACAACTGCTCAGTGCTCCTGGAGCTCAAAAACACTTTAATGAAAAGAAGAAGTTTAAATTACACTATGCTACGTGTCATGGTTAAAAAAAAAAAAAAAAATAAAGATCATACTATACTTGA
Organism: Poeciliopsis paucimaculata; assembly: GCA_903067055.1. Taxonomy (NCBI): domain Eukaryota; kingdom Metazoa; phylum Chordata; class Actinopteri; order Cyprinodontiformes; family Poeciliidae; genus Poeciliopsis; species Poeciliopsis paucimaculata. The sequence continues at coordinate 13,747 of CAEGAD010028447.1, forward strand.
ACTTTAAAAGCAAAAATATCAAGTTGTGCTTTTTACAAACCCCTGAACAAAATTCAAAGAATGTTTATTGGGGTGTTCAAAGTGTGTCCCTGGGGCCATTTATTAAATGTATTTTCTGCTTTCTGTTGGTATGGTTGGCTACAAGTTATATTTACTTCTGTCCTGTTTTAATCACTTTGGTTAATTTTCATTAACATTTTCAGTTTTTTGTTTTATTTATTTATTCAATGAAGCTTTAGATTTTCTTTAAGATCTCTTTTCTGTCAGGGCTTTGGAAGTCTCTCCGACCAGACATTGCCATTTGTGTCACTTGACGCCCTTCCAAACAGCTGAAGCATAAATTTCTCCAGAAGGACGGGTTTCTCGGCTCTTGTGTCAAACCAGGTAAATAATTCAACCCATAGAAATAAAGCAAAAACAACCAAGAAAATTTGTTTTATTTCCGTGATTTCTCACAGTTATGTACAGATTCAGGTGTTTTACAGGAGAGGTTCAGGTTTGTGTTGCAGCTTTCTGTGCTTGTTTTCAACAGGAAAAATTAAACGGGTTTTAGTTTTGAAAGTATTAGATTTTATGTGATGTTTGTATAAATAATACATTTTTAGTTTAACTCTAAAGAGGTAGATTTTTGTCATTTTTTAACCAATGATTTACAGTAAGTAGAACCATGTTTATCCAGGGTTTTACTGAAAAAAAATTACTTTTCTGCACCTAAATCAGATTTTATTAAAGCTGAATAAGTTTAATTCTTTGAAAGAAGGTGACCCAAATTGTGTTCTTATTACTAAAAATAAATTTGTTAAATTGAGCCTAAAATAAACAGAAAACAACACAACTTTCTTTTGATACAGCAAACACTGAACATTCTTTTTATCTTTTGGATCTTCAGTTAATATCAGTTATGTAACTGAAGTTTTTTTCTTCAGGCAACATGGGTGTGTTTGACAGCTGCTATGTGCTTCCGGAGCTAAAAAAAACTTGTCTTTCAAGGAAAAGAAGAAGCTCAAATCTCAAAGCTCAAAGTGGCGAAACAGAATTCTTCCACAAACAACAAACAGGTGAGAGGACGCATTTTTACCTGACCGTTTGGTAAACCTTTAATGACAATCTTTAACTGTGTTAATGAACCAGCTAATACAACATTTACAGCACAGGTTGTAGGTTTGTTATTCGGAATAAATTAAAGAACATCAACTTTAAGTTTGACTTTTGAGCTCTAAAAGCTTTTAAGGCTTTTGGAGCTTTTAAAGCTTTTAGTCTTTCAAAACCTTCAACGTTTTTATAGGCATTTAAAGTCAAGATAACAAACTCAAGTCATAAGCCACTAAAGCTATCAGATATTTAAGCAATTTAAATGAGCTGCTTTTCAGACTTCAATTAACTACCTATATGTTGTATAATCTGGTTCATTAGCAATGTCAAAAAATAGCTTTTCACTTTAAATACAGTAAGTGATAAATTTTTAGGGTGGCAATATTTTTGATTGATGGGTTTCCGCTTTACACTTGGTATGAGTAAGCGTTATATTTAGCAGTTACTAGATTTACATTTGGTAGAAAATAACTTTACCCTTAATATATGTTAGTTTTACTTTTATTAGGTATCAGCTTAGTATCTTTTAGCTTTACATTGAGTAACTGAGAGCTGTACACTTGACTTGTTTCATAGCTTTTAGTTTGGCTCTGAGTTTGCAAAAATATGGAGGAAGATTAAAATTTTAATACAAACTCTGCAGCTTGGAAAGCTGAGACGAACTATTCATATATTTCAAGACTTATTGGGGCCTTCATAACTATAGCAAGTAGAATTAATAGTCCAGACATGGAAATACAGTGTCATATATTTGTCTATATCTCCCACAGTGCTCTCTGGCAGTGACCTGCGACTTGTCCAACCTGAGCTCCAACAGGCTGCACAGCATCCAGAAGAACCAGACGCCGGTGGTCGACTTTGATTATCTGTACAAACGTGAGCGCCTTTCTTCTGTCAGTGGATGAGTGGAAGATGGACACTTCATCATCTCTTCCCTGTAAGTCACAGAAGAGAACTTCGCTAACACACAAAGGTCTTACCACATGAACCAAATACTGAAAAGATAAATCCAAAAACCAAAAAGACAGCAGGAAAAAGTCAAACTATAAGAAATAACAATTTGATATAAAATACAGTCATTGCTGAAGGTTTAGGGAGTGACAGGGATTTAATTTCATGATATTTTTACAGCCTCAGTGTGAGATGGAATATTCAGTGTCAGCGAAAGATGTTATGTTTTGGACCTGAGGGTTACTGTAGTGTTTTTATTAAACTATCTTTATTAGAAAAAAGGATTAATTGTAGTTAAGACTTGGAATAATAATGTGTTTCTGCGTCTAATGTTTCTGTTTGTTGCAGCCGAGCTTTCAAAAGGTCCGATCTCATCAGAGGGACCAGCTATTGAAATAAATAATCTGAAGTTCAGGTGGGACTTCATCTTCACTCCTGACACTACCTCACATCACGATGGTTTTACTTTGAAATATGTTGAAATCTTTGTATCTGACTTCCAAAGGCGAGATTTAGGCTAAAACTACAATAATGACTTTCTCAGAAAGATTTCCAGGAATAAAGGGGATTTTTTGTGTGTGGATAATTTGTCATTAATTTCTTAAAACCAGAAATACAGAAATAAGTTATTAAATATAGAATAAATATGTACCTCAACTGCTTTGATTTCATTTTTAAGAGTAGCTATAATTATTTTATAATTTAATAAATTATTTATTGTCCCTGTGCTGAAACACATCATTAGTTAATTTAAATGGTCAACTTCAGCCATTTAACTCATATTGTGTTATTGGGGCCTGAATTCTGATTGGCTGCTTATATAGACCCTGAAATCTGATTGGCTCATTCAAACAGAGGTCAATATTGTACTGGCATGTGTTGACGAGTTACTGAAATTACTGAGATTCTTTAGAAATTTTTTTTTTTTTTTTTCTGCTGGCTTGCTGCCATAGAGATAATACAAAGAGGTGCAGTTCTGCAGAAACAGAAGGTCTCCATCGTTGCCCCAGGGGTAAAATTGTCACGAACTTCTCATGTTCATGTTGCATTTATAGGCAGCGTTAATGAAACATGTTATGACATGTTGTAACAAATTAAACCATTATAATGACTGAAAAAAGTGCTAGGAGATTGAGGACACAAATGCAGTGTGAGCAGACCCAACTTCAGAGGAATTTAGCTCAGTTTTTTTTGTTTTTTCCGAAAACTTACTCAAGCAAATGTAACTAGAACCACTCACCTCTGAACACAGATTAAAAAAAATAATTAGTTTATTCTTGTTAAGCTTATTGTGATGTGCTGGTATACTAACTAGAAAAAACTGTTTTTCCAGTTCAAAGGTTCTGTCCTTTTCTGGGTTGCTGCCATGATTCTAATAGACATGGGTGTGTTGTTCTGCAGAAATAGTCAAATTGGTGCGAGTTTTTCACGCTCATGTTGTGTTTAAAAGTGGCTCTGAAAAACATGTTATGACATGTAAAGGATTAAGCAGCTGAAAAAAGTGGAGGGACAGATGCAGAGCAGGAACCCGTTTTATCAAATTGAGATATAAATGCAACATTTTCATGTTCTCTTTTGTCTCTGGTAAAAGACCACAAACTATTTCTCCCTGTTATGTCGGACTTGCGCATTTGTTTTGTTTTTTCTGGTCCACTTGGCATTCACATATGCATTCGAATAGTGCAAGAGTTCATTTCAACCGAATCAAGACAGAGGGTTTTTGGGCAGACCAGAGTTTGTTCTTTTGGTTTGCTTCAAAGTTTCATTACACATTCATACTTCCCCAAACAAATTGGACTTTCTAAACAAACAAGCTAAACAGGGCTGGTATGAATGCCGTTTTACAGTTTTTTCCACCATTTGTAGTTTCTTTGATTTGTTTTGTTGCATCCATTTACTTTACAAATGTATTTTTATTTTTGGTTTGATTACTACCTGCTTGATAATTGCATGTTTTATAGAACATCTGAAACATTTGTCTTTATTTTACACATCCCATTTTTCCTCAGGGATCGAGTAATATCCCTGGAGCCCAGTTTTAATTAGGATTATCTGTTTATGCTGAATTATTAAAAATGTAGTTTTGCAAAACTCAGTCTGCTGTCCAAGAGCACTTTTGAACTTGGGCTCCTGCACTGCATCTGTGCCCTTTTGAACTTTTGAACTAGTTGGGTTATAAAATCCCCCAACTGGCACCATTGAGCTTGAACAAAACTTATACAATTTCTCCCCTTGCTGGTCATACAAATATAATTAATTCTATATTTAGTATGTTATTTCTGTATTTATTTCTAGTTTTAAGAAATTAATAACACATTGAAATATTTTAAGTTATTTAGATATAAAATATTCTGACAGTAGCAAGACATTAAAACTATCATTTAACCCTCAACTCATTAATTTACCCAGAATCTACAAAGAGTCTGACTCTGCTCTCCCAGCATTCCCTGATGATTTCCAGGTGGCGAAGTACTCCGTTTTCAGAAAGGTGAGGGAGAAGTTTTATTCTCCATTTCTGTCTTGATGCTATGAATTGTACTGACGCAAGTTTTCTGCAGAAGAATGGCAGCAGGTTTTCTGTGTTGGAGCTGCATAGCGCCAAAGGCGAGCAGGGATGGCGCTACCGTGTGACCAGATACTGGAAGGACAACGTGATGTCGAAGGTATGAAACCATTAACACGTCAGCCAGACAGTACAACATGAGCTTCTGCTCTATCTGTACGATGGAGGATTAGGGCCATGCTAAGAAGATAATAAATAAATGTTGCAATTATAAAGTCCTAAAGTATGACTAATCTCGTATTATTTCAACTTTGTTGTTGTATTATTACAAGAATAATATGTTATAATGACTTAATTCTCGTAATGCTAGGAATTTGTTCTTGTTTGACTTTATTCTCGTGCAATTTTACTGTCAGGGCTTATGTGTACATAATGGACAGAAAGGCCTGTCACAATAACACATTTTGCTGGGTGATTAATTCTCCCAGAAATTATTGTGATAAACGATAATATTGTTTATAGCGACAAGCCTATAGATTCGGTAACATTTTCAGAAGGATTTAAAAACAAGTAAAGGAATTGGAGAAGGTAATAGCTATTTTAATCCAGCATATATAATAAAACCTTTTTCTCCTTATTTCAATGTTCCAGTACAACAGATGCATAACGATCAAAATATTTGGTATCGTTGAAGCAGTTTAGCAAAAATTGAATCAGATCAGAAATCCTTGACCTATTCCTTTAATCCATCCATCCGTTGTCTAACACACTTAACCTGGTGAGGTTGTGAGGTCTCTCCAGTGGTCAACAGGTGAGAGGCGGGGTACACCCTGGACAGGTCGCCAGTCCTTATTCTTTTAATGTTTCTGCTTTTTGTCTCCCAAATTCTTCTTAAAATCATGTTGGAACAAAACAAATCTGCATCGATTTTTCCAACAGGAGGCAGCTGTGATGGATCAGCTGGTGTTCCTGTCCACCTCAGAAGAAGCTGTGGACGTTTACAAGGCGCTGAGTGAAGAACTGAAGCGCTCTGAGCTACAGAGGATGAGCAGCTTACCTGTTGAAGCGCCACACCTGGGCTCTGCCCCCTTGGAGCAGGTCTGATGCACTCTGCACCACATGTGGCATTGTGTGACTGTTTGTGTGTGGAAAATTAGTCATGCGTCAGCCAAATGTGTCAATATTTCTGGAGGATTAATTTTTTACACTGCATGGCAGAAGTATTCATACCCCTTGAAATAATTTCTTGTGGTGTTTTTATGACTGATTAATACAAAGTGGTGCACAATTGTGAACAAGAAAGAATATAAAATGTGGTGTTCATTTTTTTTTTACAAATAAAAATATAAGAAAACGTAGACTGCCTTTGCATTTGACTGGAAACTATCTAAAATCTGGTCTTTAATATTCTAAGTTTTTATAGTGCATATTGGAACAAGTTCATGAGGCAATGTTTGTAATCGGTCAAATAATTCTTGCAGCAAATTGAGGGGAAATGATGACTGGTAAATAAGTTTATTACATATAGAAGATACTAAAACTGCAGAAAAATTGTGAATCTTATATTACCGTGGTGAAACATGGTAGCGGCAGCATGATGACTTGAGAGATGGCCCAGTCAAAGTCTGTAACTAATTACAATTGAGAATCCAACTGAACTAAAGCTACTTTTCAAAGAATGTGTAAAAATTTCACTCCACATAATCTCCTGCACAAAGGTAAATATCCCATTTAGTTTTGTCATAATGACACTTACTGATAGGCAAATCAAATATCAAAGAGTGAAGGAAGTTATGCTGGATTTTGTGTAATTTCCAATGGTAGCTCTATAGCATCATAAAAACATGTGCTGCAGTAACTGCAGTTTTTACATTTAAGCACCTTTTAATTCTAATGTTTATTTCTAAACATTTTACTGAAGGGAAATTTTCACAAATTGGTATTGTTGAAGTCATTACTCACCCGTTTTTCTTGTACAAAATGCATCCGACAGCGTTCACACTGATACCCAATGAGACTTTGTGTCCCTCATTCTTCTTATTGCTCAGAAAGACTTGTGCTTTACTGCTGATTTCTCCGTTGTTTCCCACAAATAACCTTACAGCCCTGAAGTACGAGTCGTACGACTCTTTGGAGAATTTTTCTGCCTGTTGTTTTTGCCTCAGTGTTGGCTGAAAAGGCAAAAATGACTCAGTAAATGTATCGGGTAACATATTGAGTTCCGCTGCCACTGTGTTGGAGGTTTGCTCTATTACTGCAAGGAGCGGAGACAGCGTCATTTAAATTGCGTCTCTGTTTACTGTCATTTCCATGCGTGAGTGTAAACGTTGAGTTGGGGGCGTGGCTTGCAGCAGCTTATATTTTTAATGTATTTTTTGGCTCTAGTGGCCTCTATTACAAAATAAATTGACAGGAAAGTGGGATATGAAAGACAAGGTAAGATAAGGTAATGTTATTTATATAGCATGTTTTCAGCAACAAGGCAATTCAAAGTTCTTTACAGAAGTTAAAAGGAAATACAAACAGAATAACAAACCAAAGGAAAGAGCTAAAGAAAAAAAAGAATCTAAAGTATGTAAGCTAAGTGCTCCAGTTGAGGGTTGCTAAGTGTCCTCAGGTCTAATTCCATATCTGGGTTTGAAGAATAGGAGTGTGAAAAATAGTCTTAACAATTTTGATCCAAAAGTGTTCTCTGGGTTTCTATTCTCTGTATACTCCACAGTTTCTAAGTAATAATAAAAACTAAACAACGGAGAAGGAAGATATCTGGTAAAGGTCAACTGGCCAAGACCTGAACCCAAGACAGTCGGATATAGGCCTCATCATATGGGTTGTGTGCTTTAACCCTGCACCATCAGCGTGGCCAGCAGTGGCTTAATTGGATTTAAAGGGACCCTGAAACAGCTAAAATCTCATTACTTAATAATAATTTTGTGTCATAAATGCGATGAACATGATTTGCATTATGCTTAACTTGTTTAATTAACCATGATAGGTCACCTTTAATCACCTGCTGACCTTGATGTTTCTGATGTTCTCTCTGAATGACCTTCAGCTGCTGCTGGAGGAGAAACTGAGCTCCAGTGAGTTGTCCCCTGATGTGGCGGCATTTGTGGAGTTGCTGTGGACCGAAGCTCTCGGTTGCCTTGAAAACGTCCTCAGAGTTCCCATCTCCAGACTCAGCTTGAACGATGTGGGTTTGCACCCATCTGCAGTCAGATCAGGGTCAGATCCGAGGCTCCGTCCTGATGAAGCTGTTGCTGTTTCAGGTGAGCAGAGCTGAAGGCCTTCTGCTTCAGGCTCAGAGGAAGCTGAAGGAGGGAAATAAGGATGAGGTGTCGTCCCTCCTGGACAAGGTTTTCTTCCTGTTGCCTCACCGGGAGCCCAGACCTCAGTCTCCTGAACCCAGGTTTCTGTCTCAGAAGCTGGATCTCTGTCAGGTAACAACAATGCACAACTTTATGTTGTGATATTCGGCTCTCCTGGGATAACTTAATTGATTTTCTTCCAGTTAATCCGAGATGTTTTGAACGTGAGCGAGATGACCATGAACAACCCGAAGCCGTCCTCTGTGGGGAAGTACCGCGCTCTTCGCTGCGGCATGGAAGTTGTTCCCAAGGACAGCTCAGAGTTTCAGAACGTTGCCGCCCTGCTGGCTGACAGGTCCATCTTTAAAATAAAAAACTACAGATAATCACCACAAATCTTTCTGGAAACAAAACAACAAACATTTCTGTGTTTTCAGCCCGGTGCAGATCCAGCAGATCATTCGCGTCAGCAGGATGGTTGAGCTTCAAAGGTTTCAGAGCAAGATTGGGAACGTTAAGTCCCTCCTCCATGCCTCCTGGCCCAGTAACTTTGTAGGAATCTTGTCCAGGTAAGTCCCAGCAGAATCCTGAGATGGAGAACACAGTTTACAGCTAATAGATACTGAAAAACTCAAGATTTTTAATTGACGCAAAAAGGAAGAGTTATGTGACCTACATTTATTGTGATAATAATAAATGTAGGTTCTTACAAGGTTAGAATTTTGATTTATCACTGTCATAATAAATTCCAGTTAATGTTTAAAAAAAATTTCCTATTATTGGGATTGTTAGTTTTACTATTTTTTTCACTGTTTGTTCAACAAAAGCCTCAATAAATTTGAACTAACTAAATGCAACCGCATTTAGTTATGTCTTAGTGATATAAATCTCACTTCTCTATGTGTCTGTTGTACTAAAGAAACATATTAGTGTTTTTCAAGAACAGGACTTGTGTTTGTGGGGCTGTGATAAATAGGCCCATTACAATAATAAATTAATTAATTAATCACATGATAAATTAAAATAAGCTTGATAATTTCTAGTTGGACAACAGTCGTTAGAGTTTCTGCCGTACAATACTATTGAAAAGCTGACATTTTAAAAAACACATTCAACACTTCTTTTTTTTTTAAGTTTACAAATATTTTTGCGTTAATAGCAGAGCTAATCCTTAGCTTAGCTCTTTTGATAACTTTGAAAACGTTTATTGCATTTAGCTTCCCCTGAATTAAGTTTTCTGAATAAATTCAAAAGTGCTAATTTTCTTGGCTATTTTTTAAACTTTCAATTGAGTAAAGTTCAACATGTGTGTTCAAGGTTTGGTTATCGGCTGTTAAGTATTTCTCAAGAAGTTAGAAGTTTACATTCATGCTCTTAAGAATGCACTTTGGCATTGATGTAACGTCTTAGCATTAGCAGAACTAATGTTTATGGTGAGTATAATAGGGTTAGCGCAACTAAAGTTTTAGTTAGTGGTGCGCACAACTGTTAGAAAATAATCATACAATCATTGGAAGCTTTAAAGAGTTTTCAGGACTTTGTCTCTGGTTTTCTCTGGTGCATCACTCTGTCAAACATTTATTAACACCTTTAGGAGCTAACGGATAGGATAGTAAAGCTGGGCAATTTGACTTAAAAATAGTATTTTGTTCAAGTCAAATCCGATTTTAATCTCTTTTTTTTTTTACATTTATTTTACTCACTTTTTTTCTTACAAAGAAATTACAATTGAATGTGAGTTAACCTAAATTAACAGTAAAAGTAAACAGAAGATGTAAAGCACATTTGTCGAACAAAATGGGAATCCTTGAATGGGATAAAATCACGGAGAACTATGGAAACTCATGGAGTGCGTTGGTGAAAACAAATCCAGATTTTCCACAAATTATTTGTTTTATTGCCCAAGAGAAATTCTCAAATCCCTGGGTCAGTCATTTCATCCACTCACAGCTATCAGAACATAGAAAAAGCTCTAGATTAAAATGTAATTTTGAGTCCGATTGCTGAATATCTTATCATGTTTTGTTTTATTTCAACACAAGTTTGTTTCTGTATCCGGATCCTCAGAGGTCTGCTGCTTCCACGTGCTGTAGTGGAGGAACATGGGATTACGAGAACGGACTACGGGAAACTTGGTAGTGGGCTTTACTTCGGTGATGCTATGAGGTTGGTTTGAATAAGTGTTCACTGGTCTTATATGTTTATTGGTGTGAAAACAACGTTAGAACAGTTTCGGATGTTCTGGTTGGCCTGCTGCGCTCTAGGCTCTCTCTGTTTTCTCAGCACCAGCCTGAAGTACGCCCACCCCAGTGAAACAGATGGATCTCGCTTCCTGCTGGTCTGCGATGTGGCTATGGGGGTTTGTAAGGACCTTAATAAAGAAGCCAAGACTCTGACGGAAGCTCCTCAGAGCTACCACAGCGTTCATGCAGTCCGACGTGCCATCAACCCAACATCTGATTTTGAGGTGGGAACAGAAGAGCTGCATATCCATCACATGTTCAGCATGTTAAAGTTCTGCTGCACCTTGAGGAAACTGATTTCTGTTTTCTGTCTGTGCTGCAGGATGATGAATATGTGGTTTACTCCCTTGACCAAGTGAAGATGAAGTATGTAGTTCAGTTCAGAAAGGAAGGAGACAAGCAAAAGAACTTCAATCCGGACATCAACCTGACTGCAGAACCCATTGAGACTGGCAAGAACCCCGGTGAGCTGCAGATACCTGACATTAGATCGCCACGACGACAGCACACAGCTCTTCTTCCTGGATATGATTGCATCTCTCTGTCTTGGAATTAGTATTCTGTTGCTAGGAAACTTAAAAACAAAGTTACCTGAGGTGAATGTCACAGTAACCATATGTCTATTAAGAAGTGTTAGTGTGTTTTTGCTTTGGGTTCATAGCAAACATTGACCTGTGATAATTAGTCACCCATCCAGTTTCTAGAAAAAAGAAAATTAAACATGAAATTCAGTATTTTTGATGTCTTAAACCAGTTTTTATTTTTGTGTGGTTTCTGCTTTCAAACACATTCCCATCTAACAAGCCACTCTGTCTGCATATCTCTCTTCAGATTATGTGGAAGAAGATCTAGAAAATGTGAAGAACCCTCTGAAACGCATTAAAGCTGGGCTGTTGGACAGTTCAGGCCATCAGCTCCCCCTGCAGGCTGTCCATGTGAAGTGCAAACTGATGGATCTTCTCTCCCAGGTTGGAAAGAGAAGCCCCTGGATCAGCTTGGTGACACATTAATCCTGGTTCTGATTCAGGCTTTTTCCTCTGTCAGGTCATCATCTTCCAAAAATACACCAATCAGAGCTCAGTGCCCATCGAGGCGAAGTACGTCTTCCCGCTGGACGACTCGGCTGCCGTGTGCGGATTTGAAGCCTTCATCAATGGGAAACATGTGGTGGGAGAGGTAATCTGAAGCGAAATATTTAGATCGATATTTCACAAAGCAAAATACAACCTTATTTAGAACTGGACAGTGCTGACACAGTTCAACCCACCATGTTGTCTGTATTTTATTTTTACTTTCAGAATCCAAAACTGAAAATTTTGGATTCAGTTTTGGATCCAAACTGAATCCAAAGTTTCAGTTTGGATTCAGACTGAAACTATTAATAGCTGTTAAAGCTATTAATAGCTTAAAGCTATTAATTTAAGAACAAGTAACAGCTCAAATAAAACATGTACAAACAAAAGCCTAGAAAAAGTTATGTGCAAAATTATAGTGCTAAAACGGTTGAAGTGGTTAAATGAAAATTCTGCACAATGTTTTTTTATTCAATTAAATTTCAGAATAATTGATTACTATTTACTATTAATATTTATATTAATATTTATATTTAATATTTACTATTACTATCATTAGTTGCAGCAGTAATTGAAACCCACTCCATGAAAAACTATTTTTTGAAATGAAATAATGAGAAGAACCACCAATGTGTACCTAAAGTCCATGTTCTGTACAGAATATGAACTCAACTTTTTGTTGGGACTCTTTTGATGCAACTATTGAGTCAATAGTTGCATCAATGCTTGGTATAGTGGAGGTTCAATGGATGCACAGATTCTTCTTAATATGACTGTTCTGCTGTGTTTTTGTTCTCAGGTGAAGGAGAAGGAGGCGGCTCGTGAGGATTACAGGGCGGCGATAAAGAAAGGCCACGGAGCGTACCTCATGGACCAGAGCACACCTGTATGTCCAGGAACATCCTAATGTTTTCAGGAACGTATTCCAGCCTTTCTGATTTGTTCCTCTCTGCAGGATGTGTTCACCATCAGCGTGGGCAACCTGCTGCCTGGCGCCACCGTCCTCATTAAGGTGACCTTTGTGTCAGAGCTGGTGGTCCAAAACAGGAGCATCCTGTTCTCCCTGCCGGGCAGTGTGGCTCCATGGCAGAAGAGCTCTGCCCTCAATGAAAAAACACAGGTAGGTGGGGGAGCTTGTACTGAGAGGCGGGGCTTATATTTAGGCGCACTCACCTTGAGATTGAGGGATTTCATTTTTATTTATTCAGTTAGAACAGTGCTTCTCAAACTTTTTCAGGCTAAGGACCACTTACCCCATTTAACAAACAATTTCGTACCACCTAACCTAAAATAGCCCTACAATATCAACATCTTCATACATACAACCAGAAATGAAAACATTCGTCTCTTAAATCTTGTTTTGTTGTCTTCTTTGGTGCTGCTCTGGCCACAACAAAACCATGAATAAGTCTGTTTGGGGTGTGTTTAGATATCTACAGATTTTCAAGGTTTCCGTGCGGTAGTAAAAGGTAATAAATTAAATGAGCTCAAATTAAGACCAGTAAAAGGTAGTAAGAAGTAACTAAAGGTAGTAAAAAGTAGTACATTTTTCATCAGCCCTTCAAAATATGTTTAATTTTCCATTTATATCACTTATTGTTTTAAGTTCATTTTACTAAAATCTGTATAAAAAATTATAACTACTGTACTGGCAGGACCTGAGCTGTCACTGATCAACTCCAAGCTGCTGTGCGCATGCGTAGTGTTGGAACCGCCTTACGTGTTGAGACTAGCTAGTCATTTTGCGCTTCGCCATGGGAAAATATAAGTTTTCACAACTTTGGCTCGATGATCCAAGAATCAAAGACTAGGAATGACCAAAAGGCATTTTGTAAAGTAGGCAGGAAAAAAATCAAAATTTGACCTGGAACAATGTGGTCGGTTATATTTAATTTATTTAGGGTTTTTTTGGGGGTTTTTTCTTTTAGCATGAAAGTCCCAATAAACATTTTTTTTTTTTTTTTATGTCTGTGACTTGGCACTGAACTAGCTGCTAACAACATTAGCACTCTGAGGACAACCACGCTAGGGCATAAAAATAATACATCTTACCTTATATTCTAAGTAAGTGTCCAATAAAATATCTGAAAATATTGCAAACTCTGGTATTAGATTTCACACTGCCTGTTTTTAGCTGTAGATTGTTGATCCACTTTTCTCCTCTTTTTTCGGTAAGTTATTTAAAATTAACTCCATTGTGACCAACTAACTTTGAAACACAAAAATAACGATTATTTTTCTCTATTAGAATGGTTGGAACAACCGTACAGGACAGACTTTAGACATTGTGATGCTTGGTCAACAGAAATAAAAGGGCTGCATTTATTCCAGGTGCATTGGGTGACGACGGTGCTACCTCATCTGAAACCCAGCAATTACAATCATTTCATTTGGTCAATTTAGGAATTATTGTATATTAAAACCTTGATATTGTTAATAGGTGATTGTTTTATGTGCTCTCTAAACCTACAGGACTCTTTGAAGAAGGTTTGTGTGGCCAATGAAGCAGCAAGGTGAGAATGATTGAAATACATTTTTTAACTCTTTAACTTTTAACATTTTTGTTTGGTTAATTAAATATGTTGTTTCTTCTGGACTTCAGAGAGTTTACGTTGGACATGTCGGTGGAGATGCCCTTTGAGATCTCTAGCCTGATATGCATCACCCATGGAGTCAAAATTAAGGTGCTCTTTTCAATAAACGCAATCTTATCATCTGCATATTGTCACATAATCTGCAATTTCATCTTTTTTTCTGATTTCACATAATGTATTTTTTTTTTTTTTTTACAAATTTTTAAGTTGTTTTTTTAAGTGAATCTTCATTGTCACCCAGTTTTTATTTTTGTGTAATTAATTTTGTTTGTATTTTGATGTCCAGAGGACTAACTGTAAGGCAGTGGCCAGTGTTCTGCCGGGTCAGGTCATGGGGTCAGATGGTTTCCAGATGTCTGTCACTCTCTCTGAGGTTCATCTTCCCAGAATGTGGGTGGAGAAACACCCAGACAAGGACAGCCAGGTCTGCTTGTCCTTCCCTCTTCCACACCAATCTGTTTCCAGAGGGTCCCAGTACTGAACCCTGAGGCACATCACACTATGTGAATTAACCCTCTACTCTGCTGCAGGCCTGCATGCTGGTTTTCTACCCAAAGTTTGAGTTTGACTCCAGCTCTGAAGGCAGTGAAGTTGTTTTTTTGCTGGACACGTCTGAGTCCATGAAGGGGGAATCGTTCCAGCTGGCCCAGAAAATCGCCCTGCAGGTTTTAAAGAATCTGAAGAACGACGTCAAAATCAACATCGTTTTGTTTGGAACAGGTTGGTTGATATAAAAGCATAGAACTGGTTAGAACAGAACTCTGACTTATTGTTTAATTTTGGGACAGGATATTATTTAAACCATCTAAACCAAAATGTGATATAGTTGTATGTTTCTAAGACTCTTCTGTCTGTTGTTTTCAGGAACACACATTTCACTTTCAAAATGACAGCTTACGTTCATTGAACATGGAATTTACTTTCCAACAACTTGCATTATACTTTTCTTTAACTTTCTTGAACTTATCTGGATTGGAAGTTCATGAAACCTTCAACATGCAAAGTGTACTTTCTAAAGGTTTCCTGTAAATTATTTACAAGTTGTAAAAAGGACCCAGTTTTTTCCTGGAGATACTCCTTTAAGTTACTTAAAATGACTCCATAGGAACGTACAGATTGTTTGATATATATTCTGAAATATCTTCACTCTCTTCAGTTATTTTCTGCATCAGATTTTTCACGTCTTAAGTTAAAACATGTTGCTTAAACCTTTACACTCTATCTATTGACGTAAATTCTGAAGTATATAACAGAAACCAACTAACTGATCATCACCTGGCTTTGTTTTCTCTTGATTTGTCTTGTTTTTGGTTTTCAGATTACAAAGAAGCTTTTCTGACGGCCCAGAAGCTAGACAAAGTTCTAGCTGAAGCCAAGAAGTTCATCAAGGTGAGTTCAGACTCAATGAGAGAGGGGAGAAGACATGCAGAAAAGGTCAACGGCTCAGGACTCGAACCTGTGACAGCCGTGTCGAGGACTGCGTCACCGCTGCACCCAAGTTCAAATTCTTTAACAAAGTTTTTTGAAGAAAATGCTCAAAATTATAAACATGTGATGCTCAAATTTAGCTTATAAGCTAAAATTGAAAACAGATACTTATATGAATTCCATAAAAATCTAAATTTTTGACTTTGTTTCAGACTGAACTATTTATATTAATCATAAGAAATCCTATAATATCCATGGCACCCATTCAGATGTGCAAAATCCCTGGATGGACCTAGTCTCTCCTTCAAGGCGCAGCTCCTTTCTGAGCTTCAGTCTCACAGAGCATCCCTCCCTTGCGTCTCCCCCATTCTGCTCCTTCAGACTAGCTAGCAGCAATTAGCAAAAACCTGACGGAACTGCACATCAGCTGAGCTCATTATGTGACCTACTTCTCAGTGCAACTCTGGTAAAAACATTGTGAAAGGGTTAATATAAGAGGGATGTTATGATGACTTTCTGAATGCGGAGTTTCAAAAAAAGCTGGAGTTTCTTAAAGAGACAGAGACCCAATTTTAAGGTGTCGAATTAGAAAATAAAATGTCTTTTAAATTATATTCAGTATACACATATTTATAAAGTCGTTCATCTTTAATGTATTTCAAAGTTTTATAATAATGACTGCAGTAGCTAAAATTAAAAATCTACAAAATGTTCCCAATTATTTTTGTCTGATTAATCTATTAGTCATCAAAGTAACTGATTGAATAATTGATTACTAAAACAATAATTAGTTGCAGCCCTACTTGGAATTAAAATCTATTTCCAAACCTTACCAGTAATTCTCTTCTGTCTGCTGTTAGAGCTACTCTTCCGAAGGGGGCAGTACTGAGCTGTGGCGGCCTCTCCGGGCGCTGAGCCTGCTGCCGCCGTCCACCGGCATGCGAAACCTGCTGCTGCTGTCGGACGGCCACATCCAGAACGCGGCGGCCACCCTGCAGCTGCTCAGAGACAACGTCCAGCACAGCCGCCTCTTCACCTGTGGCGTCAGGTGAGGAAGGTCTTCATCTCTCGCTTCCTTTTCATTTTTAGTTCCTCTTTAAACCAGGTGAAGCGACTGTGTTTGTCATTTCAGCTCCACAGCCAATCGCCACATGTTGAGAGTCCTGGCTCAGGCAGGGGGCGGAGCTTATGAGTTTTTCAGCTCTAAAGCGAAGCACACCTGGGCTGAGAAGGTGAGACTTTCTAATTCACATGACAAACTCACATCCGGCCTGCCAAAGTTTTTTAATTTATGTCCTTAAAAGTCTTAAATTTACATATGGAAAATTAAGGCTTGAAAATGTCTTGAATTCGTTTAAAAAAAGTTGGACTTTAACACGATAATAACAAGTCTTAAATTTTGTCTCGACAGAACAAAATTTAAGGTTTATTTAACCAGATTTTCTATGCGTTTTTTGTTTGTTTTTTTTTCCCCACGGGACTCTTCTGTCAGGCAAAAGTTTTAGTCTGACTCACATATCTACAATGTGTGTGATTACCACTAGCATAGCTTGCTTGCAAGCTCTATGCTTTGCTAGGATTTTCGCTTCTATAAAGGGTAAGTGCAAATTTATCGCTATTTGGCTGGATGAAGTTCAAGCATTTCTGTATGAACTTGCTGTTCCTGTATCTCTTACAGAGATACAGGAACAAAATTTCATCTCATGAAATTTCATTTATTGTCTTAAATTGGAGGTAGTGAAACCTGCAGAAACCCTGTTTTCTGTGGCCCTTTAGGCTCCAGGCAACAAATTGCATCAATCAGTCCTTTGAGTTTTCTCCAGTTCCGCAAAAATCAGCAGATCCCTACATGTTTTTTCACACGAATGCATAATTGTGAATTTATTGAAAATGTTCCACAAAAGTGGGCAAAAATATTGGGTTTGATGCTAAATTCCCCCAGTATTTCTTATTTTTAGGACAGTCTTGCCATAAGCTTGTTGATGTCAAAATATAGTTCCTGAGTAATTAATAGTTACATTGACGACATACAAAAGTACAAATTTTGCAAAATTCCTTGTAACTATTTCTAAATTAGCACCATTATTTTAACAGTTTACTAAAACTGTTAAATAAACTGAATGTGCACAGAGTGTGCCCAAACACATTAAACCATGTGTCAAATGAGTTTGACATCCCTGGTCTAATTCATCCGTAGAATTTTTGATTTGTTTCATTTTACAAGGTGACCATTCATCATGAAGATTAATTTGAGTGTTTATCAGTTGAACTGGAGACGTTCTGATACCTGAACATGTGGCGACAGGTGAACCGCCAGGTGACGCGCATGTCGTCTCCCGGCTGCAGCTCCGTCTCCGTGAAGT
Organism: Poeciliopsis paucimaculata; assembly: GCA_903067055.1. NCBI lineage: Eukaryota > Metazoa > Chordata > Actinopteri > Cyprinodontiformes > Poeciliidae > Poeciliopsis > Poeciliopsis paucimaculata. Next base: position 31,302 of record CAEGAD010028447.1, read on the forward strand.
GGCAGCAGTCCAACACCAAAGCTCCTCCAGTTCAAGCCCCGAAGCAGCTGAACTCTCTGTTCAACGACTGCCACACGCTGGTTTATGGTTTTGTGCCCCACTGCACTCAGGTATTCAACTGGTTCTTCTTCTCTGCTTTTCCTGCTGGGCCAGGTTGATCGTTGATCAGAGAAATTACAAAGGAGAGTAGAGTTGATCAAGAATTGTTCTGGTCATGAAGTGGCTGCAACTAGCAGTTATTTTGGTAATAGATTATTCTGTTGATTATTTTAATGATTAATCAGGTAAAAAAAATTAGCACATTAGATTGTGCTAATTAAGCCTTAAGCCTTTTTATACAACATTATAAACACATTAAAGTCCCTTTTTAGAACAAGAAAATAAACATTTTATTCCCTAAATGCTATAGCAGCATTCCTTTAGTGAACATTTCATCATACTTTTTTGACTAGCCTATTAATACTTAATTAACAAAATTATTAGCAAAAAAGGAGTTTTTGTTTTTTTGAACCAAATTTTAACCAGGTGAAGCAGGTAAAACTGCCACTTAAGGAGTTGGCTTAGAACATATTTGCAGAAAAGTTTTTTTTTCATCTTAAATGTCCAGTTTTGGCTTAGTTGCTGCTCTAAATGTGTTCTTTCAGCAAATTGCCTTTTTTACACTCTGTATACCCCCGTTAACAATAAATTGATTAGGAAATTAGGTGACAGTTATTTCAATAATTGATTCATCACGATTAATTAGATTAATCTTCTTAGTGCCAGATGTGAGGGATGGAAAAATTCAGACTTCTTTATTTTTTCCAACTTCAATCAGATTTGTGATTTTTTTATGCAGGCGACTCTTCTTGGAGATTTGCATGGTCAGGAGCTTCAAACCATGGTGTCAACAACAGAGCAGCAGAAGACCAGAGGAACGGTAAGGCTCTGTTTATTATCTGTATAAACACATTGAAATATGAAAAACAATCAACCTC
>CAEGAD010028463.1:0-27295 GCA_903067055.1 Poeciliopsis paucimaculata
ATATATGATATGTTTTCCAATAATAATGAAAACATGAAACTGACAGTCAGTGTTTGGAACACAAAATTATCAGAGTGTAACATTTATGAAAGCAATTTTGAAAATGTTTGAAATATCATTATTCAAGTTTTCAAAGACCAGCATTGCATTATTTATTTATTTTTCTGCAAATATTCATTTATTTGGACTTTGATGCCTGTGAAGCGTTGCTCTTTTCTATTCAGAGTACAAAACTTAAAGCTCAGTTAAGTTCAAGTCCAGTTTTTTTCTCTCACCTCAGTGTAACTCAATCAAAACTGCTCAAATCAAAACTCCAGCAAAGCAAACATTTGAGAATTAACCTTTATTGATTGATTTCCCCCCTCAGTTATCTTAGATCAGATGACATTCTCTTCAAATTTAAAAATGTACACATTTGCAACAAACTTTTATTATATTGATATATTTTTGTCTGCCTACATGTTTATTGTTTCATTGCTGTTTCATGGTCATAAACTAAATTCGCATTCATGGCTTAAATTGAATGATTGCTGTCATTTATTTTAAACATGCATTTTATTACAAAATACACGCATTTTATTATGAGTCAGCTAAATAGTTACCACAACATATCTAAACCTTTTTATATGATCTCATTGCTTAAGTAGATGTTTAATATATAGAAATTATGATTAAAATATTTTTAAAATGTAATAGGAAATAGGTAGAGCAAAATATTGGTATTTTCATGCAGCGTAACAGTTCAAAATGATACCCAGTAACTTATACATACACAATTATGTTGCTTTAAAACTCAGAGCTATAACTGTCTGCTCTGGATTTCTTTAACACAGAAAGTTCTCCTGGACTGATGCTTCTGTGTGTGTTTTTGCAGTCTGTCCTCTTGAAACCCAGCCAGCTGCAGCAGATTCCCACAAATACTGATCTGCTGGAGGAACTGGTTCTTCTCCACTGTCACCACATGCTTGCACACAACGATGTTTATTTATTGCTGCATGCATAACCAGAGTTTAAGTTAATTTGAATTAAGAAGTGTCACATCAAACTTCCCTCTACAGTTTGAAATAATATGTCCTGCATCTAAGCCTGGTGCTTCAGTACGGCAGACAAAAGGATCCTGCAGTTTACCTGATAATGTAACAGGAGTGATCCAATACCTTATTAGTCTGGAAACTAATTCAAAGACATTGCATTAATACAGTTTTGAACATTGTCAGACTTCTCTTATCCTCTATGAACTTTTTTAATTGCTGCTATCAAGCAAATGGCACCTCAACATGACAACCAGCAATAAAAGACAATGAAATGCTCTTCATCAAATTTATCAATAAGTTAAAAACAAAAGGAGTGACTGATTGTTTGAAAAACTGCACTCGAATTCACACTGATGTTATACATCACCAACGTGAACATGTTTAAGAGGTTTTCTCCATTTATCTGATTATGAGAGCCACACACTGAAGATAACACATAAAAACACAAACACAGCTGTTACATAAAAATATGTAAATATCTTGTCAATCTTTTTCACAATTCCAGCCCAATATCTGGGCTTTTGCTCCATTTTGTTGCTCAGGACTGCCACGGATCTTTTCATTCCCTGCAGTTCGTCAGAGACCTTTTCCACAGCCAGGAATACCTCAGTCAGTCGGTCGTGGCTTCCCTGCAAGAGCGATTCAGTCAGTAATCAAGTTTAACCACATTCATTTTAACATTAACAGAGGCATATAAATCTCTGGAAAAATTTAAGAGACAGCTTAAAAAAAAAATCTGTTTATCCGATTTTACTTTTTATAGGTATATGTTTGAGTAAAATGAAGACTTTTACTCTGTAACTTTTGACAACATGTCTCCAAAATTCAAAGCAATTTCTTTTTTTTCTTTGCAGAAAATGAGAAATGGTCAAAGTAACCAAAAAGGTTAAGTGCTTTCAGACCTCAAATAATGCAGAAATCAATATTTGGTGGAATAACCAGGAGGTTTTCAATGGGGTTAAGTGCAGTGGTGACTTCATTTTTTTTTTTCCAGAGCTCTATATCCAAACCTCTCTAATTCAAGCTCCTCTGAAAATGTTTCTACTGTGTTACAACATATATTCCATAAATAAGCAATTTATTGTTTTGTTAAATAATTTCTGCTTTTAGCTTTTTAGTTGCAGGTTTCTGACGTAATCTTGAAAAGTGTGGAATTTATCTTACGTACTTTCCATTTGTGAATAAATATGTAGCTACGAATTTACTTTATTTAGGTCCAGACCTAACATTGGGTTCCAAATGTTTAATTTAAAACTAAAAAAATATGCAGGGTGCACACTCTTCATGTTTGTTGAGAGAGCACAGTGAGGCAATTTTTAACACTGTTGCTTTACATGATTGTTATATTAATTGGGCTTTCTAAATTCTCCTTAGTTGTGAGTGTGTGTAAGCATGGTGGTTTGTCTTGTGTCTCCGTGTTGCCCTAACCAGGGTACATACCGCCTCTCACCCAATGATGGCTCAATATTTATATCTAAATCACATAAACACATCACCAGCAATACTTTTTTGTCAAACCCAAATCAATTTTTCTTGTTCAATCTGAGTTAAATGTTGTATTGCAATCTGTAACACTAACCTCTTTGTCAATAGATGGGTATTGATTAGCAGTTTCATCAAATTTGGATGCACAATGAAAGCATTTCTTTATCTCTGGAAAAAAAAAAAAATCAAGACAAATAAGTGGAAATAGTTTTAAATGCAAAACAGCCATATAATTAAATAATATCACTATAAGCCGTGTTTAGATTAATAGATGTTCATCTTTACCATGCTCTTCATGGGTATCGTCCTCGGACGCTGAGTCCTTCTCTATCAGATTGTTCACCACAATGGTCTCCAGGAGGCTGAGCAACATTAGTCCAAAAATCCCAAGGATGAACACCACTAAGAGGAGCCAACAACACATTAATAAAGCACTGGATCAGTATATTCTGCTCTTAGTCAAAATAGTGGGACCCTGTTTACTTGCTTCTAACCAAAGCCAGTCAAACCCTCTACTATTGTTAACCTTTCTCTTCTATTTGGTACTATATTCTTATTTCATGTCTTTCCATGCCATTCAAACACAATTTAAAAGTTTGAGTTGATTTTTACCTTTTTGGTACCTACTGTACCTGCTTCCTTTTTGAGTTTTTGTCCATCATCTTTGCTACACTCTCTTCACTGCATAAGTTAACTTATAAATGTTATCTGGGGGAAAGTTCCCAAATTCTTTTTTTACCCAAAAGGGGAATTTTGCTTGATGTAAAAGGTAGGATCTCGATGAGAATAAGTTGCATCACGGTGACAGCAAGCAGCACAGTGATCTTGAAGCTGATCTTCTCCCCTCCACCATGTGGCATGAGGAGGGAGAAAAAATCCAGACACAAGAAGAAGAGGATAGGCAGCACAAAGCTAGCAAAGTGGAGGTCCGATTTTCTCTTCATTTCTATCTGTAAAAAGATGTGGGAGATGGTTTGAAATACTTGGTTTTTGATTTAAAAATCAGCAATATTGGCATCATTTTATAAGTAAATTAGGCATGCTTAAAGCTTCAAACAAAAAAGAACATGGCTATGAAGTTTATGAATATTCCAAAAGTGAAGGGTAAATTTGCTGAGCCACGCTGCAGAGATGAGCAGTAAATTCTTTATTAACCACTTAATTGTAGTACTTCAAAATTATCTATACAGTTACATTATACGCAGTAGGAATGCAAAAGTTAGCAACAGTAGCTTTAGCAGCAGTAGCTGCATTGGAAAACTACCAACACAATTTCGCCCAGCAAAACTAAGACAATGCAAAATGTAGAGATCGCTGTCTGTAGAACATACTTACAGTGTAAACAACAATGGTTTGATTGTATCCATAATGGTTCACTGTAGAACTGGTGACAGACATGTTGACAAACACCCACTCAAATTCTGTCGCCATTATTTCACGAGACCACTTGGATATTACTGAACTATTTCTTTCTATTTCGACTTGTAATTCATGTTCTAAGGCAAACAGAAAAGAAATAAAACAGTTAGGCTTATAACAAGGCATCAAAATGTCAATGTCAATACAACATGTGTTTTAGATATAATTTTCTATAGATTTCCAAATCAGAAAGTTGTGTTTTTTGTTTGACGTACCAATTTGTTTGAAAATTTTATTTAAAATTTTGCATTAGTTTAATTATACATAGAAAAACTGAACTCACCTGCATACAAGTAGGATTTGAAAGTGATGTTACACTTCTGAATGTCAAAAGGAAATTTGTAAACATGCATCCTGCAGGCACTGATCAAAATCTGGTCGTTCTTAAATTCAATCAACCCCTTACTGAGTATTTTGAGAAAGGGGCTTGGAGGAGCTTTGTCCTTCTCTATCCTGTGAAAGAGTAGATGATTGTTTGAAATTTCCAATGGTAGATTTCAAATATTAAATATTCTGGGAACACTGCTTTTTAACAGCCACTAGCAAAACAAAATATCTTTTTACACATTTATATTTTAAAGGTCTGTATCAAGAAGAAAGTGACAGTGAAGTCGTGTTCCTTGCTTGCGTAAACAGAGGATACACAAGGTTGAGCGCGGACATGAAGCTCAGAAGCACAGGAGTCTGAGTGGAGAGTTTTTCCTACTGGAGACTGTGCCAGAGCATATGCTGAGATTTAAATCCTTTCAGTCTTACTAGGCGCTCAGAATGGTGCATTGTAAAACATATGAAGGCGGTTTAATTTGAAAATGAAAGTCCACCTGCTGCCTTGAATAATACAATTTAAGTCCAGAAAATTTTATTGGTTTTAATTCAGAAATTAAAGTTGATGAAGTCAATTAACAAGAAACAAGTTGTCTAAACATTTTTTAAGTTCATTACTCTTGAATTGTGAGTTTTAACTCAATGATGCTGTTTAAATCAAATAATTATTTCACAATATGCAAGACAAAATGTCCTCAGCTAAAGAGCTAAAGAGCACACATTTCTCTTTTATTTTTACTCACAATATCAAGTGAAAATAATTACTTATTTTACTTTAGAATAATTTAAGTTCTTCTTTCAAATTGCATGAACAAAATTTCTGATCTGATAATAAATTCTGCTCAAAAACATTTAGTGCGAATAGAACCTTTCCCTCAAGCTTTGCAAATTTAAAATAAACATTTGTCGTCACACAAGCGTCAGATCAATGTAACGCACTTCCATCTCAAAATACAAAAACGTGCCACAAAGCACTCTGGGAAATAGTTCTCCCCTGCCTTTTCTTCATTTGGTTTTTCTTTTACCGTAAGTGCTAACCTGAAACCTCTTAATTTATTCAACTGCTGGAGGTTTGACAAAATTAATAAAAAGTTACAACTTACTAATGTAAATTTATCTTTCACAAACTCACATTTAGGTTCAAAATCTAAAACTTGATCAATTTATTTGACTTAATGAGTGAAAGATGGTAGATTCAACTAAATGCAGCTCAAATGTTTACAGTGTGGTTCAAACATAATGCCATACTGGTTTTGAGCAAAACTGTGGTAAACAGGTAGGGTGTTTAGCCATCTTACTGGGAAAAGAGTGGCTGTTAAAACACCCACCAGTATAGAAGAAACCAGTTGGTGATTTAAATGCTTACTTTAAAACTAAGTGTCTCAGGACTCTACAGTACATGTATACTCACATCTCTTCAATTGTTATGTCTGGCTTCCACAATACCTCTGTTGGAACAATTATTTCTGAAATTCCACAGAAGTCATCTTTATTCCATAAAGTGTAGTCATTTCCCCACTCCTGAATGGAAAAATAAAATAAAAATCAAGCATGGAGCATGGTTAAATAAAGAATGCAACTTAAAAAGTATTAAATTGTTTTTTGTTAAATAGCCATTTATGAAATGTATCTTTTCCAGAGATAACTCACCATGTAAATCCAAACATATGCAATGAATGTCTGATCTGTCTCTTTCTGTGCATAAAGAAATAAACTTTATATATTTCAGTTTGAAACGATAGTTAATACAAGTATAGTTATGACCAGAGTAATGAAACTTGAGTCTTTTACTTTATGTACTTTAACTTTTATGCCAGTCTTTCATAACTGCAGTGCCAGTTTACAGTCATTGAAAAAAATAGAAAGCATAAAATAAAACTACATCCTGTGATTGAACAGCTGTCACTTTTAGCAGCACTAACGTGAAACAGACATTACCGTCTTGAGCAGTTACTTTGAGATATTTGTGCTAATTTGCTGTGTTTAATTATTTTCAGACATGGTATTGCAAATTATTGCTAAAAATGTCTCATGTCTCATAATAATTCCCAGACTGATGGACGTTTGTCTATATAAAGTCCACCGTAATGTCTTTCCGACTTGGCATTGTCTTAACCCACACTTGTCTTCTCTGGACCCAACAAACTGCTGAAATTATTGCTTTTCAAGAGCAACCTCTTGGCAGTTATGATGAAATAAAACACATTCCTTACAGAGATGGCAATTGCTATAATAAAACAGAATCTAACAAAAAATATATATTGTTTAGGACTTAGTATTATATAAGGATTTAACATGAGAATCAAAGTAAAAGAAAAAAAAAGAATCCAAACTCAGAAATTCAAAATCCCCAACAAAAATCAAAAGAAAACTCAAAAGTAAAAATTATAATAATAATAAAAAAAAGAACATTATGGCTTACCACATCCAGGATGGCATAGACCATCATTTCAAGGTATAAGACTGTTATATTTGTATGATCTTTAACAGGTCTGCTCATGGTGAAAGTTTCATTGTCTTTGGTCAGATGCAGGTGATCTAGAACATTCTGGTAACTGCAGGTGGATGCTGCAAACAGAATAAAAACTTTATGAAAAATGGGAGAATCACAAAATCAAGCCACCATTTAAAGCTTTGTGAGTAAGATGGCAAAGCACAAAGTCTTATTGTGTTGTTCTGGTTCCTCATTGTAGCCAGGCAGTCGAAAAATTCTCAATCAAGAATTCACAGGTTTTGTTAAAACAGTAAGAGAGTTTGAAAAATGTTAATTTCTGTAGTTTTAAATTTGATTATATACTGTGTGCTGTAAAATTGCATATTCCCACATTAAGACTTCAAATGTATTTGTTTGGAAGACTTCGTGCATGGCTGTAAAGTGAAAGGTAAACTTTTTTGGCAAAGCAATGAGCTGGAACGTAGCATTGTTTCATCAGATCTCAAGCCTCCATTAATTAATGGAAGAAATTTTTGTCTCCACATGTGCAAAGCTGGTAAGGATTTATGTAAAAAGACCTGCTGCTGTTACTGCAGTTCTACAAAATAAATACACACAAGACAGTTTTCTCTTTTTTATTTGTGAAAAAATATTTAAATCCATTCAATTTCCTTTCACTTCACAATTATTTACTCAATGGAGGTTATTTATATAAATTTGAAATAAGATCAATTGAATCCTGTGATTTTCTACTATCCAGCTCTTGATACATTTCTTACTAAAAATGGAGATTTACCTATGATTAAATTAAACACAATGATTGTGTTTAATTTAATTTAACAAACAAATGAGTCAGGATCTACCTTTGTCATCAGATGTCTGGTTTGATGTCGAATTTAAAAAAAATGTGTAAATACATAATTTGTTGCATTTTCAACTGTCATTGAAAAAAAAAAATCACAGCATAAATTTATATATTTTATCTTTCATGTTAGACTATTACAATGTTTTCAAGACAGCAATCAGAGCAGATCGATTAACAGAAACTGGATTACCTGAAACATCGTTAAAGCTCTGATTGGACATCAGTGGGTCATCATAAACATCTGGTGAAACACAGCTGCCTAACAGAGTAGAATACATATTTCTTTGAGTATTTTCTGAATACACATTTATACCGTCATGTAGGATGACATACACTTTACATTTTTTCGCATGTCCACTCAATTTAAAATTTCATACAACCTTTCTTTGGCTCTTTTTTTTTTTTTCAGAAGTTGTCTTTATAATGCATGTATCATTTTTTTATTAGCTCTAAATGTGTTAAAATTTACCCGTTTTATTTTGTGTTAAAAACACACATCAATGATGCCTGGTCAACAGTCAGAGCTCCAAGCTGTGGCTGCTAGTGATCCATTTTGAACTGGTTCCATCCACAAATCTAAAAGTTTATTTGTTGCATATTTGGTCAGATAGGCAACAAACACACAAAAACAATCTGAATACATAGATGACATCCCACCCTAAAGGTCCCACATGTTAAGGTAAAAGCTGGTTTGGAAATGCATTTTTAACTATAGTAGCATTTATCCTTGTGGCTGATTTAAAGTTTTATCTAGAATTTCACCATTTGTTTTTTTTTTAGAGCATTATAAATGTATTTTTATATTTATCAGGGCACGCAATTAAGATTGTTATGAAATATTTATTATTCAGTTCAATCAAATGTTACCTATGAATGGGGGTCAAAAATCCCCATGTGAACAGCATCTCTAAAATATTAATTCATACACTTCAATCTCACAGTTACTTATCGTCGTCGCAACATACAAAGTTCAATCCAATTGGGATTTTTACTCAAATAACTAAAGACGTTCAGACGACACAAATATTCAAATGATCTCGTCTTACCTGTGAGGAGAAACATGAAGCAAGTTAAAGTAAAAATCATTGTCTGAGAGGTCAGTCTGCAGCTCTGTCCTGTTCGAGCAATCTTAAGATGTGATGTGTTAAAATCACTACCAAGAAAAGCCAACCTCATCCCCACTTGGAGTCTGTCTGTTTAACAGCATTTCTAATTTCCGTTGTGGCTTGGAATGAGTAATGCTTTGTGAAAAGAAATGACAAGTAGAGATTCTCTTCCAGGAAGTTAGAGGGAAAAAATAACTAATAAAAAGTCCTTTGAGCAACAGGCAGCAAAGTGCTGAGGCCACAATGCAAGATGTCAATGACTTAAAAGCTTTTGAAAATAAGTGAAAATAAGTTAATACATTATTTTTAAAGATTCAATTAAGAATCTTGAAAAAGAAAGTCTTGAAAATTATGCTAACCGATGCCCTTCATCTCTTTCAACTTAGTTTGGGCTATTTGTATTAATATGTTATAAAAAGTTAAGGTTCTAGATGTGAAAAGTTGGACATAAAAAACACTTTTCAAAAGGCGGTTCTGCAGTGTTGACTTGGAGGCTGCAATACAAAATGCACTCTTTTCAGATTTTATTAGAAAGAAAATTACGATCTTTATGTTTTATGACAAAAATTATTGCAGTTAAAGTGCTCTGTTCTTGTATAAAAGCCTGACTGCTGTGACTGAAACTAGCAAACAAGATGCCTCACTTGTGTGGGATTCCGATATTTTAGTTTCAAACTGGAAATAGAGTTTTCTAGAGCAATAAGATCACCATATTTTGACAAGAACTGCTGCAAATATCCAAGAGTAATGGACTAACTCACTGCAAGGCTTTGCTTGAAAATTAGGGAGGGCCTTCTTAATGAAAAAGTGTAGCTTTATTTCAGAAAATGTATCCTGATTTGGTCTGGACCAGCAGAATTGTGAATGTCCAAACAATTGGAACTTGGAAGGGACTAATCATGCAGGTTAAAATCAGAAATTAATGCTCTTAAACACTAAATATTATCTTATTATACTTTTTTCTGAATAATCACTACTCTCACTGAGAGGCATGACTGCCCATTTCCTTGTTGATAATGACCCATTTTCACCAGTTATTTTGCTTCTGTTCTGGTGATTTGGACATGTCACATCAAGTCCTGTTCATCTCTACCAGAACATTATGGGTTGACATTAGACTGTCTGAGGTCCACAAATCTCTTCCTGACTTGGCTGATTCATTTGTTGCCATGCAAAGGAAACAATATTTTTGAAGGTTTGTCTTACATATCTCCAACTGTTTGCCTCTATCAATTAAGGTTGTCTAGCAAAAAAATTATTTTTGACGTTCTGATAGACGCATGCATAAAAAATACAGAAACCAGATGTAAAAGGAATGTTTCCAAACTATTTATTTGTGGGGGCTGTTCAACATTTGAAATAGCAACTATGACTGCAAAACCATGCATTTTATTTGAATGTCAAACAAGAATCAGTGATGCTTGTTATACTACCTGTAGCATGACACATAGCTTCTGAGCGTTCAAAGGATTTTACTTTCAAAGTAAAAGCACACATTTCAACATGCTATAATGAATCTATCAACCATTTATTCAGTTTTACGGTTACATTTCTGGTGGTTTAGCACAATATGTAACAAATGGAACAAATTTAGGAATAGGCTTAAATGCTCTGGATAAACCATAAAGAGTTTTAATTTACAGACAGATAAAATGGATGTTTATCTCATAGCACAACATGTAAGATCATAAAATGGTGCTTGTGACTTTAGTATGTCTCATCAGTTTTTTAAACACTTTCTATAACTATTAAAAAAAAAGGTGCACATAGTAACGCTTCACATATAACCACACAATTCAATAACTCATACTGAAAGTCTTTTTGCTGAATTATGGATGGCACATACTAATCCACTTTACAGGTATAATAATTTTTATTTTTCAGTGGAGCCAAAAGTTGATTTAACACTGTTGCACACACCAGCTTTAGCAAAGCAAAACTGTGCGGTGGGGGAAAAAAAAAAAAAATCAGACAACACACAAACACTTGTTGAAATTAATAACATATGCAAACGTCAAACATGCCAATGTTCAAAATAAATAAAAAGTAGTTATTTGTTCATTTAATCACTACTCATCTGCAGAATACCACATTATAGAGACAAACAGTAAAAACAGGACAGCTGCTGTGACATAAAAAACTGCAAAAGCTTTGTTTATTTTCTGTGCAGTTCTGGTCCAGTAACCGGCTTTATCCTCTTCCTGTCTGCCACTGAGAAGAGTTATTGATTTCTTGATTTGTCCAAGTTCATTTGACATCTTTTCGAGTGCAATGGAGACTTCAGTATCTCCGCCCTTGTTGCCCTGCAGACATGTTTGTCATAAAACTTATATTTGGACGTCATTCAGAAAGGCGCTACTTTTAAAGTTCTTACCTCTTTTCCAATAGAAAGCCTTCCGTCAGCTGAGTTTTTGTTAACAGATGCACAGTTGCTACAATTCTTGATTCCTGAAAAAATGAAGTACATTTTGTCCAGGCTTGAGCATTTGAATCAAAACAGCACATGACTGAGTGAACATTCGAACTGATTAAAGTTTGATCTCACCAATAAAACATGTGTGTGAGTTGGTCAGTTTCTCCTCCTGACCTTCATTTGGGTCTTTTGTCTTTATCTGTACATTGTCCTGCCACGCATCTCTATTAATTAGATGAATCACCAAAATAGTTTCCAACAGACTGAGCAGCATAAGAGTAAAAGTCCCAATGCAATAAACCGCTGAGGGGGAGCAAACGGATAATAAACATATGTTGTTCCGACATATTAATAGAAATGAAATCAGATATTTATATACAGCAAGTATAAAGACACATCCACGTTATTCCCACTACCTGAAGTTAAATCAGATAAAAATCTCTCTTGTTTACAATTATAAAAACTATTTACATTTCATCGAACAATTCTGAAAAAAACATTTTTTTAGGCCTTCCTCTGTAATGTTCTTTGAATTCAGAAGTTTACATGCATTTGGAGTATAAACAGGGGATGCTAGTAGCCCCTGGTGACAGCATGATGTTGTGGGGCTGCTTTGCTGCAGGAGGAATTGGTGCACTTCCTAAAATAGATGGCATCTGAAAGATCTGAAGGAGCGTGAGAGAGTAAGGCAACAAGAAACCTGACAGAGTTAGACCAGTTCTGTCAGGAAGAACAGACCAGAACTCCAGCAAACTATTATGAGAAGCTTATGGAAAAAAATCTAATAAGTTTCAGCCAAGTCATACAGTTTAAAGTAGGTCTGATACTGACCAAATGTATGCAAGCTTCTGAATTTGAAGAAAGTTACAAAAGCTCTCGAAGAAACATCCTTACAAAACTTTTTGACATTTAGCAAATATAAACAATTTTAGGATTTCTAACTAGGCTAAAAAGAAAATTTTGGTCTGATTTAACTTCAGAACAGTGAATAAAAATGTGATTGTGTCTTTTTATATAAATATCTGGTTTCAGCTGAATTTGCAAAAGAAAAAATGCTAAACCTATTAAGGGAATCTTATCCGAAGAAGATGGAAGAATGTCATTGAGAATGAGCTGCATCACTGTGACGGCAAGCAGAATGGTGATTTTGAAGCCAGTCTTTTCACCACCGGTGTCTGACATCAGGAGAGAGGCGAAGTCCAGACACAGGAAGAAAAGGACAGGCAGCAAGAAGTTTGCAATGTAGAGAACAGACCTCCGCTTCATGTTTATCTGAAAAAATGTGGGAGAAATTAATTTCCTTCCATTCTGCAAAAACATAAGTAACCATATACAATGTGAGAAAGCATTTGAAGCAAACCAAGACAAAACATTCAGTGATCACCAGTTGAGAGGCATTTGAGGGGGTAGAACTGCATCATGTATTGACCATAAAGCTGCAGAAACTTTTATATAAATATGTTTTGAATATTTGTTAAAACTGTCACTATATTGTGACAGTGTAATATGAGACACTGATGATCTGTGAAAAAAATTGGGCTCCTCTGCCTCCTCCTAGTGGTCCTGCTGCCATCTGCAGAAATGCACCAAAACAAATGGCTAAAAACAACCAGTCAGAGCAAGGAGGAGGGCCTTAGCACCTCCTCCTTGCACTGGTCACCTCACACCCTCCCAGTCAGTGCATACAAGCTCTGGCTGTGCAAATGGTGAAGAAAGTAAGCAGTAAATCACTGCCTACATGGCAGGCTCCCCTGTGGAGGTGGAGCTTTTAGCCCAGCAGAGAGAAAGGGGGAAGGTGTGAACATCATGTACATGAGTGTGATTAACACTCATGTCCATGAGTACATGGTTTTACCATTAACAGTGGTAAAACCCTCCTCCTGGCTCCCACAAGAAAACAACCAATTTGTCTTATACGTTTAATTTGTCTGTACTTAAATTTATGCAAAGATTAAAGGGGAAAAAATACATTTGGACATTAAGCTGAACTGTTAGAAATACTTACTGTGTAAACAATCATTGTTTGATTGAAGCCAAAATGGTTGACGGTTTTGCTGGTGACTGTCATGCTGACAAACAGCCACTCATACTGCGTCTCCATAGCTTTTCGAGACCACTCTGAGATCTCCGAATTGTTCTTGTAGTAAAATAACTTTATTTCTTCATCTGAGTTGGAAAAATAGACAAACCAAAACAGCTTTATAGATTTCTCCCATCATGTTATCATGGAAAATGAGCATGTGGAATATTTTTTTGGGGATGCAAACACAATCTATAAAGTCAGTTAAACATATTTCAAGGTTTACCTGAGTGCATAATGGACTTGAAAGAGATGTTGCAGCTCTGAACGTCGAATGGGAATTTGTAAACTCGCATCTTGCATGTGCTGATCACCACCTGGTCATTTCTGAATTCAACCCAGCCGTAGTTCCTGATGTTGAGATTAGGACTTGGAGAGGCTTTGTACTGCTCTGTCCTACAGAACAATAAATACAGACAATGACCTTCAAATTAAGCCACTGTGGTGTGTCTCAGTTAAGCAATTAGACAAAGTCACTCATTTTTACCAAGTGCTTTGCTTGGAGGCAAAAATCTAATTTTAATGTTATAGTGAATCTGTTGAAATTTGAGTTAGCAGCATTTTATAATATGAGTTTCTCTAATGGACTCGATTTTGTTTGGTTTGGTTATTTTTGTTCACTTCAATCTGTTTAGGAATGTGAGCAAATATGAACTGAACACCAACTTACATCTCCTCAATAGTCATATCTGGCATTCACAAATATTTAGTGGGGACTAAGATATGTGTGGTTCCACAAAATTGCTCCGGGTCCCACCAGATGTGCTCATTGTCCCATCTCTACTTGGGGGGAAGACAGGGTTGATGATACAATTTAAAGACGTAGGGATAGAGATTTCATTTTTTTTAAAAGTACCAAGAAAAGTCTAATTTAAATGAAACTAAAAAACAATCTTAACAAAATTGGCAGATGTGTAAGGCAAGTTAAACTCACCAAGTAAATCCAAATATATGCAATGAAAGTCTGGTCACTTTCTCTCTACGAGGAAATGAAAGAAGTTGTGATTTATTTATATTTTAAAAATTTTTCCATTAGCAAAATAGGATCCGACATTTAACATCAATATATGAGAAAGCACTTAAATCATGAATAACTTATGACACTTTGTAAGCCAGTCCTGCCTTAGAAGTGATCATTTACAACTTTTGAGAATATATTCAGAGAAGGTTCTCAAAGAAAAAGGAAAAAAAATTCAATTCAGTGGAAAATACTTCCTCTTAAGTCAAAAGTTTGATGATATATCATACTTAAACAATAAGTTATGTTACTGCTATCAGTCCTATTTTCATTTTCACATTGATACCAAAATACGCAATATCCCACACCTCTACAAAACTTGGAAAAGTCCATCTGTTATGACTATTTATACCAAGCATTGCACGATGTTTTAAAAACTCACCACATCTAGAATAGCATAAATCCTCATGTCTAGAAGTACCCACGTCAAATGACTTTGGTGTTTAACGGGCCGACCCACAGTGTACTTGTCACTGTCCTGGGTCAGATTCAGGCGGTTCAAAACAGCCTGAGTACTGCATTCTTCTGGAGAATGAACCTCATGTTCTGAAGTTATAGGAAGCATGAAAGAGTTCACTTCTTATCAAAAACAATAATGAAATGTTCACTCCTGTTTTAACTTTTGGAAAAAACTTCACTGTTTTCTCCATCATGGTTGTTACAACTTGTCAAAATTACTTAGTTTGAATAAAAATGACTACATACCAATATTTTGAAGTATAGTCAAAGTTTCAGTAACAACATAAATATCTGTATTTGTGTCTATGTTTTTACATATATATGATATAATATCCACTTACCTCGAATTTGTTCAAATACCAGCTTCATATTTTCTATGCTTGGGTACTCCAATAAATTTATATCTACATTTGCTGAAAAAGAGAGGATAGTGTTTGTTCTCAGTAAAAACACAGGTAAACTTTAAAATAACACAGAAATGTTCCATCACATTATATGTGCTTCTGTACATACAAGTTATAAAACCATATTTATTTTATTACCACATTATTTTTGGTATATAAAGCTCAATACATGCCATATGTCATTGTCAAATTATACAGACCGTCCCTCTGTATTTTATTAGTGTGATTGTTAAATAATTTTCTGTAAAACATGAAATAATATATTAATTTATTGAATCATTCAGGAATTCTTTTGTCTTCACAAATGGGTTTGAATTTTCTTAAAGAATAAAAACAGGAGATTATTAAGATTTCCCAAAATAGTTTTTTCCTTTAGATAATGTGAGTAGCAACAATAAGATAATTAATTACGAACGCAAACAGTACATTGAGTTTGGTTTTTAAATTTATCCAATTTTAAGTGATTTAAGTCATTGAGTTTTGTACCAGGCATTAAGAGCAAGGGTTCATCATGGTTTGGATCAGAGGTATTTCCACCTGACAGAAAGAGAGACACAATAACACAATAGTAAAGAATAATAAACAATAAAATCTGTGTTAAAGTCATTTGGTTCACGTTGAGTACCTCAGAGGAACAGTGTGAATCCATTCAGAATAGGTTCTTTATATAGTTTGTGCAGAATGTTAGTAAATCCAACCATTTTACATTACTGCTTATCTCTGTATTTTAAACTGCGTTAGACCTAAACACTGATGTTTTTAATGATTTACAACTACCTCTCTCAATGATTTACAGATAGCAAAGGGAATCATGCATATAATCATTTGCATTTTTTTATTTCCTTTAGTAACTGCTATAAAAGTAACCCAGAACAAATACCTTGATTTTCAATGTTTCTTCTCAAAAGTTATAACAAGCATACCTTTATTAAAGTAAATTATTTTGTTAAACAAAGCAAACTGTGTTACTGATCCCTGAATGCTTCCTCTACTCCTTCCAAAATAAATAACTTCTTTCAGGTTACTACAATTCTAGGAACTCTAAAACCATGACAACGGCTATGAAATATGTCACAAACTTTGCAATAAAATCCAAAAATAAAATCACATATTTTTTAGTACATCTCTATACATTATTTTTGCTTACCTGTAAGGAGAAACAGAGTAAAAAGATCTGCGAGAATCATGCCTGTGAGGCTGGGGAGTTTCTCTGTTCACTGAGTGAAAATGTTTCCTGTTGCTTTTGTGTCACTGCCCTGCCTGTACTAGAGGGAGGTCAGGGCGTCCAGCGTTTGTTGCCCACAGAAAATTACATTACGTCGTTTTTTTAATTGTAGGATCTGGTGTATGCTTTCAAAACCAACACAATCATTTAATCAATCCTTCAACATATTTAATGACAATGAGATTAAGGAAACAGGAAACAATTGCTATCACAAGAAAGGAAGAACATTCCAGAAAATGCTTCTTATCAATTAAAAAAACAATAACAACGTGAAATCCACAATTAAAAACTACATTGATCTTCTAAGCTAAATAATAGGTACTAATATTTGTACCAAGATTAAATAGTCATGCAAAATGACCCACTGTTTATTGTTTTTTTTGTGTTTGTTTTTTTTTTTTTTTTTGCGGTTGTACTACATCGAAGAGCTAAGTGCTCCAGTAACCACCAACTTCCACATTAGGTTTTTTAATAGCAGGATGTGGGAAAACAAAGCTTTTAGATGAACATAGCAATTTTTACCAGAACAAGATGTCGGAAACAAAACCAAAGTTTATAGTAATAAAAGACAATGGGATTCCGAAGAATCCCATTTGCAACATGTCTGTTGCAAATGTGTTAATGTTTGTGTGTGTGCGGGCGTGGGTGCGCGTGTGTGTGGGAGGTGGGGTGTGCGTGGGTGTGTGTGTGCATATATAAATGTATAGAGCTCTGGAACAATTAAGAGACCACTTAAAGTTGTCAACTTCTCCGATTTCACTTTCTGTAAGTATATGTTTGAGTAAAATGAACATTGTTCTTTTATTCTATGAACTACTGACAACATATCTCCAAAATTACAAAAAGAAAAATAATAATTTTGCATTTCTTAGCAGACACTCTGAGGTCTGAGTGCTTTCAGACCTCAGATAATGCAAAGAAAACAAGTTTAAATTAATTGAGACAACAATAATAACGTTTTAACTCAGAAATCAATATTTGGTGGAACCATGAGGTTTTTTTCAATGGGGTTCAATGCAGTAGTCTCTTATTTTTTCACAGAGCTGTCCATATGCCCTATCTTAGGGGTGCTCAATATGTCGATCGCAATCGACCGGTCGACACGGGAAGGTTTTGAGTCGATCTCGGCAGTAGGTGACAAACTGAACGCCGCCAGGGCGCTGAGACCAGCACTTCCTCTTCTGACAGGCTTCAAAATATTCACCAAGATCCAAAACGTCTGTAACTTCATTAAAGAATAATAATTTTAAAAAACAACAAAAAAGCAACAAAATGTGTTTTGGGTTAGGGGCAGGGTAGGGTAGCAAAAGCTGATTATGACCTCAGCAACAATAGGACATGAAATAGGACAAATATATTTGATTTAAGTTTTAACAAACAAATGGCTTCTAGCATGATAATTATGTGAAATTAAATTAATTATATCCCAAATTCAAAAGATTTGCCTTTACTTTAACAGTGCCATTTGGTTCCTCCTATCAGTCTGTAGTTTCTCATATTGATGTCGTCAAACCAAATTTCAGATCTACCATAACTGACTGACACCTGCTGGCCTCAGGTTTTCAACCAGCTTCTGACTGAGATACCAGTAACCTGCTCCCAGTGTCAGAATCTCACTAAGGAAGAAACTGCATTAGGTTTTCTATCACTTTATCATTTCTGGTATAACTGTTGTACATTCATATTACTCATAAAAAAAATGAGTTAATAGGGTTTAATTTACAATTTTTATGTCTTCGTGTCATGAGGTAGATCTCAGCTGGTTGGTGAGAGAAAAAATAGATATTGGTCTCAAAAAGTTTGAGCACCCCTGCTCTGTATGATGAGGATGAATCAGTTATAAAGCTTGCAAAAATCTCTGAATATTGTGAATACTTGGTTTTGTTTTGTATTTTCCTAGTTTGAGTTGAGTCAACCATACAACTGTTTATCTTCTGACTTTGCAAAGTGCTACTGATTCTGACCACAATGAAAATTATAAATGAACACTTTCAGAAAGAAAGTAATGGTGGTAAATTGACAAGATATAAGTGCTGAGGGTGTTGGCCTGTATGGCAGTCATATCAACACAAATGGCTTTAAATAGTTCAGAGAAGAGAAAGCTGCCCTCAGATCAGAGCCATGGTTCTTGCATTCATCTGTTTTCTGCTCTTTGCAGGTAAGCTGAGATGAATTTTGTTCTAGACTAGACATGCTTCTTAATAATCAAAATATATTGTACTTTTCTTCATTATATAATTGAAGTAAGATTTCTTTTTTTTTAATTAATGCTGTTTACTTCAACCACTAAAACTTGGATCTATTGCACAATGAATGAGGAGTTTACTGAGAAATTTCTGGGGTCGAATTTAAAACAAACAAAAAAACTCAAGATTTAGAGAATTACATTTTTATTCTACTCGCTACTTGTTCAAGTTTTTAAAAGATTTTCATAAACATTTATTTCAAGTCCAACAATCGATTGTTGTTGAATGTCTATGAAAAAAGCAGGATCAGGAAAACAAGGTAGAAGAAGACTTTCACCTTTTTCCTTCTGCTGTTCAGTTTATGGAAGGAAATGTGGTCATTTCATTTTTGATTTTCATGGAACCTCAATAATGAAATTAGTTGCAATGCAACTGGATGGACTCTGACCTTTGTAATCTTTTGGTTTTTGGTTCTTTGACTTGGTTTTTCAGTCATGACCAACCAATCAAACGTGTTTGATTTTTGTTACCTCTTTTCCAGCGTTTAATAAAAGATGATTGAATTTAACCCTTCTTAGCAAATTGGCAGTTTGGGGAGAATTTTGCAATAATGTCCCATTTTTATATTCAGGTTTAGAATATGCCTTGCAAACATATTCCTTCACTTTTTGGAACATTTTTGTCAATACTGTGGGTTTTTGGGTTTGTTTTTGCTTTTCATTTCATTTATCAATTATGTTTTAGTTCACTCTTTGATTTATTCTTCTTGATTATTGTCATTAATTTGATGTTAGATATTTCTCATTTTTGTGTTTCTTTATTTCAGTCCATCATACTGTTTCCAGTTATCTTGTCACTCTGGGTTTAGTTATTCTTTTATGTCTGAGTCTATCATTTTGTAGTGATTCGACATAGGTTATTTATTTTAGTCCTTCTAGTTATTCTAGCTCTGTTCCTTAGTTCCTATTATTTTTAGGTCAGTCTTGTTTGTGTTTGGTTCTTAGTTCTTCCTTATGTCTTTGTCTCTTTATAGTTTATTATGTTTCCTTTACTCTTAATGTTTCTTTATTATTAGAATAATTTCCAGCTCCTTGTGTTTTACCCCCCCACTCTATTTTGTGTTCCTCTGTATATCTTCCCTGCTTCCCTGTGCCGCCTTCTCCCTGCCCTTCAGCCTGACTCCAACTGGAGTCAGTTGGAGCCGGAGGTAACTGATTCACACCTGCAATCAATTACCTCATCAAACCAGGCCCATTGTTTCCACTTTTTACCTCCCAGTTCCTCTATTACTGTCACATTTGGTTTCTTGGTTTTATGTTTACTCGTTGGACTTTGTTTCTCCTGTAAGTTTGGATTTTTGTTTTTCTTGAACGTTTCAAACTCACCACATCTCTTGCCTGCTCCAATTAGATCCACTCAACACTTCCTGACAATTTTGTCACTATACAAATGGAAATTTTTATATTTTTATTTGTTTTGGGTTTTTTTGTGTGTGTGATAGACCAACACAAAGTGATAGATTATTGGGAAAAATTACTAGGTTTTCAGATTCTTCTGTACCTAACATTTTGAAAAATGTGTTGTACATTTGCTTTCAAACACTTTTTAAATCCATTCTCAACAATCTCTTTTTTTTCTTTGAAAATGGACAGTAACATAAACTATATGATTTCTGTCATCAGGTGGATTAACATCCAGTTTGGAAATACAAGATGATCTTGACAACCAGTTGAACTCTAATCAGAATTACACAGATATATCAGGTAGGAAATGTAATTAACGGCTTTTAGATAATCTCTGAATGGTAATTATCATCATCAATGAATGTTCCTATTGTAAGATTCATTGCAGCCATTTTGTTTCTTTGTATAAGTGAAGTTTTGATAAATTTGCCATCATCTGGTTAACATAAGAGCGGCTGCTACGGTTTTAGCCCCCTCCTTAAAAATGTTATATCTGAGTACAGATTAATATGTTTCTGCACCATTTAGTCATGAAAAGTGTGATTATAAAATAATTTACAAATACATAATTTTGTGTTTTTTCCATGACAGATGGGAATACCACAAGTTATAATATATCTGATTATAATAATCAGTCATCTGACGAGAAATCTGATAAAACTGGTAAGACCAAAATAATGTTTCTGACCACAAAGCTACAAAAATAATTTAGATATTACTAGATAACTTTGTTTTCAAAACATTTTGACCAGCAGTCTTCATGGCAGAAGACCATTGTGTTAGTGACTCATATTTTCAAAATCGGCATTAATTAACATAAACATCCCATTTATTACTCTGAATGATGAACACACAGCTGCTCACTTCTGTTTATTATTCCTCTGAAAAATGGCATTGTAAAAACTCCAGATTGAAGGTGGCATTTTTTTCCCACAGGGATACAGTATTAGTGAAATACTTTGTTTTTTCTAGATTTTGATTAAAACCAAACATTGGAAACATTGTTTTACATTGTCATCATCCTTACAGGTTAATCTGGGAATTTGTATGCTTTGCGTGTGATTGGATTGTTGTCACTATAATCTTAAATAATGTTATTTGTATTTAAAGTTAATGTCCATCTTAACCCCATTTGGTTAATTTTTTTTTTTTATCTTTTACTGCTCTTTATCAGAATAAAACATCTTTTTAATATTCTTTCCAACTGATCTGTTGACTGTTGAAATTTTCTCATTTAGACTTTTATTCAAAGCCAGAATTCAGACATACAGATTTTAATCCACAGTCTGGATTTGTCTGAAATGTGGCTTGAATTTAATCAACACTGATGAAATATAAGTTTAAAAATACTAAGTGGGTCATTATGACTTGAATTTTTTTGTTAATACAATTTAAAACTCAATAAGCCTTTAATGTAAAAGTTTATTGGTTATGACCAACAACAAGAATGCTATAGTACAATTTTCTAATTTTACAAAACTCTTGCCTTTCTGGTGAATTTGGTGCAGAATAATGGGCTTTCTGTTTTTGCAGGAACTAAGTGTAGATACCGGGACGTTCTAAAGTACCTGAACCTGACCAGGAACAATGATGACTTGACCATGACCAGACCTGTTAGACACTATAAAGACAGAACTCTAATTTACATTGAAATGAGGATCTATGCCATTCTAGATGTGGTAAGTTCTTGTTCTTGTTCTCATCTTGTAATTTTATTTTTGTTCAAATTTATTCTACTTTGTTTAGATTTGAATATTTGGTTTAGATTTAGTTATCTTATTTCATATAATTGTTTGAAGTCATATTTACTATGGTTCTCATGTTATCATATTGGCAGTTTTTTAATGTGGAATATTAAGAAATGTTTGCAAGATCTTCAGTTGTTGTTTGATAATAAAATCTGTATGCCAAATAATGGCTTTGCTGCATACAAATTTAAGAATGTATTATTAACTACATGTAGCATAAAACCTAGTATAAAACCTAGACTAACTTCCGACCTAAAATTTAAAGTATTAATTGCAATCAACTCTAAATGTCTAACAACTATTAATAGTTCTAATTTTTCTTTATTCAGAGAGAAGCTGACCAGTCCTTTATATCATATATTTGGATTTTTATGGTGAGTTTTCTCAGAAGACATAACAAATTAGTTGATGTTTGATTAGGAATCAGACTATTGACTCCATTTTGTTTTTCTCTCCCAAGGAGTGGGGAAATCACTATATCAACTGGAATCCAGATGACTTTTGTGGAATTTCCAAAGTAGTGGTTCCACGTGAATCTTTGTGGATGCCTGATATCATAATTGAAGAAATGTAAATCTGCTCATTTTATGTTTTGGGTTATTTGGATTTTTCTGGTCTGGGTTTGTAGTTTGTTCTGTGTTCTTTGGTACCTTATTTTTGATTAGATTATCCTTATTTTCGGTTTACTTTAATTCAGTCTTTCTTATTATGTTTATTTCTTGTGTCTAGTTTTTTTGTTGCAGTTAAATTAATTTTCTCTGTTCCCCTATTTGTGTTCTCTCTCTCCCTCTCTCTCTCTCTTTCTCTCTCTCTCTCTATCTTTCTCTCCTTTGTTCATTCCTTGCTGGATTCTCCTAATACCCCATTCTTCTCCTTCATGTACCTGGTTCTTTGTATTCCTGTTTTTTCTGTCCTCCTGGCTGTTTGTAAGTTCTTATTTTATTGTATTTTTTTTCTAAAAATATTGTATTTCCTCTCTGTCTCTGCATTTGGGTCCATCATCATCACTACATAATAAGGATAAATTTATAACTTGACAAACTGAGTTAACATAAATTTTGGGAAAGCAGTAAGATCTTACCTGCCATAAAGTCAAAATAAGTAAGTCATCAAAAAAAATGTAATCCCAGCCCTGAAGGCATTAAAACAGATTACAAACATAATATTTCTCTTTTGGATTATGCATTTCAGCAACCACTGTAACATCAGACCAGCTGAGTGGCATAGGATTAGGGAAAATCTTATTTAACTACTGTTTAAAATGTAACTCCTTAACTGTGCAGACTTTTTAAAGTTAGTTTTTTTGTTTGTTTTACTTCCACTTTAGACATAAATTGTTTAACTTCAGTGGTGCACAAACACAATTTACGTAAACATTTTAGAAAGTCAAGTTATCTCCTGGTCTGAAAGAGGCTATTGACCAAATGGTTTGAAGTAACGTTGGCGCTAACTTTTTTTATTTACTTACAGGACTGAAAAGGATAAAAACGTGCCGAGCCCCCTTATCATAATTAATTCTGTTGGCTGGGTGGAGTACAGGGATGATAAGTTTATGATCAGCACCTGCAAGATGAACATTTTTAATTTCCCCTTTGACATTCAGAGATGCAGTATCACCTTTAGGTCGACCTTATACTCTGGTAAGCCTTTTTTACATGTACTTTAATATATTAGCATTTTATGACCTGTCGGTGTTGTATCAGACATATGGCACCTAGGATTTGTGAGCTATTACGTCAACTCTAAGCAATTATTTTGTTATCTGTATTTTAATTATTTATAGTGTGTGACACTGACTAACATTACGTTACTGGCGTAATGACAATTAACTCCAAAGGATGGGAGTAGTGACACGTGAGGGAAAGACTTATGCAGAAGAAGACCAGCAGACGCTCCCATCTCCAGCAGGACCTCAAATTGTGGCAGTGGCAGCTATAAGTTTCCTTTCTGGTGTCGTCTGCCACTAATGTCGGCTTCCAGCAATTGTGGCATCTGCCATGGCTTCTATGGCAGATTGAATTTTGAGTATAAATTAATATATCTAGAAAAAAAATCTATATATTAAAAAAATAAATGGAAAAATAAAAAAAACAAGAATACAAATACGTATGTACTTGCAGCCACCATTGATTTTGTGGCAGTTGCCATCAAAGCCGTTCAATTTACTGGCAGGTCACTAAAGTGGTGAGATCTGCCACAAAGCTGTCACAGAAGCTGTTTTCACATTAATTTAAATGATGTGATCTCATATTTATTACTGAATCAATCTGCTGTTTGTTTTTTCATCACAGATGAAGAATTAGTCTTTTACATGAAAAATAATGATACAATAATTACGAAGGAGTCTCAAGACAATATCCGGATGCAATATGAATGGAAGTTTCTCGATATGTCAGTTACTCGAAAATCTGTCCATAACTTTTACATCAACCAAACCGTTGTTGTCTACACTGTAAGTATTTTGAAGACAAGTCACATAAGGTTTTCTATTTTACTACTTATTGTATTCTTCTTCTATTTTACTTACTCTGTGCTGAGCCAAGTCACGCTGTGTTTTCTACCTGATTCAGGATAATTTAAGGGGCAAATTCAATTGGTGCCTCCCTGCAATAAAAGCATTCAGATCCATCTGAATTGTTATTTTTAGTTCATGATGCAAATTTTTTCATTCCTTCTGTTGCAAGGATCACAAAACATCCTCAGTGATACTGTGCTGTAGAGATACTGCCTTTTGATGGACATGTGGAACAGCAAGGCTTCCCTTACTGAAAGCTGCAGTCAGTCTACACTAGCATCAGATTGTCATTGTAAAATTTTTACTTTTGGTAATTTACATTTACTTTTATTGTTCAAAATAAATTTTGATTGGGTGATGGGGTGGCAAAGTGGTAGAGCGTGCAACGCAGTTCTAGTCTCGGACCATTGACCTTTGTCACATGTCTTCCTCTTCGTTCATAGCTCACTTTCCTGTCTGACAATTGTCAATACTACTACTGAAAAAATTTCCAAAATAAAAATAAATTAATAATTTTTATTAAGAATTTTTGCTATTCTTATTTGACCTACTTTGTAGCTAATTTAAAGTAATCTACAGAAGTGATTTTAACCAGGTAACATACCTTTTTACAGATAGCCATGAAGAGAAAGTCTGCACTTTATGTCGTCAACTTTCTGCTGCCTGTCCTCTTCTTCTTGTGTCTGGACTTTGCCTCCCTCCTGATGCCGACTGGCAGTGGAGAGAAGATTAGTTTCAAGATCACGGTGCTACTTGCTGTTACAGTGATGCAGCTGATTCTCAATGAAATTCTACCTTTTACCTCAAGCAGGATTCCACTTATAGGTAAAAATCTAAAAAGTCTCCAGTTAACATGCAATGACCTGCAGAGTTTTCCTACCCATTAAATCTTTCCTCATTTAGTTATATCAAAGTTGTGCATAATTGCAATAGAGTTTTCAAAATTTCAAATATGCACAATTGTAAATGCATATGTAATCAATCCCCAGCTAAAGAAAGCACTGTACAGCATGTCACACAGTGTGTAGCGTTGGCTTCCCAGTACAAACAACATTCTGCAGGCTAAAGAGTTTAATTTTGGTCTCATCTGAACGCAGCAACTTCTACATCTTGGATGTGCCCCGTGCCAACAGTGGTTTATAGCAAGCTCTAGATAAGACCTCTCATGACATTATTGACAGGGGGTTTCTTTCTGCATGATTAATAACAGAGTTTAACTTTGTAGAGTCACTAACACCACTGCTTATAAAATGTTTTAATTTAAGAAAACTCATTTTTCTCACCTTTCTCAGTTAGGTGCCTCTTTGGATGATCTAACTAATAATAACACAATTAAATACAAATGCATTTATGGAAGACAAAATGTAAAAATGTTAATAGATATCAATTTAGCTCTTTGACTTCCTAAGCTGTTCTATACTAAATTGAACACTTAACCATTAATTCAAACAGCTACAAACTAAGTTGAAAAGATGCACTTAAAAATTGTGAATTTAAATTCGATCTGCATTTGTTCCATAATGATCCATCATTCTCACCATATTGTGCGCTCTGTTTCTCCAAGTGATTTACTGCATTGGGGTTTTTGCTCTGATGCTGTTCAGCCTCATAGAGACCATTTTCTTGAATTATCTGATGGAAAAAGACTCTTCATCCCTGGAAGGCAAGAAAGAGAGTGTCAAGCTTCGTAAGAACCAAGATGTTTATAAATATGCAAAACAATATTCACTGCTATCTAAGAGATTAAATTCAATCTAATCTCAATTTACTTGTAGCTTCTTATAGTTTGTGTTAAACATTTCTTAGTAGACATACATAGATCCATGAAGCTGTTGTGTTCACCCTCAACTGTCTTCCACTTTCTTCCAGAAATAATAAAAGCTTCCTCCATTGCCTCCACCTGTGATGAGATGACCGATCAAACACCATCTATCTGCAAAGGGGTTAGTGTAACCTTTTCATGGTTTGACAATTAAATACGGTATTCAAGTTCCCATAACAGAATTTACAAAGCATGTAGTTTGTAAAAAACAAAACAAATGAAAACAGATAATTATATGCTCTCTTGTGTGTGACCCATTGTCTGATTTATAACTTATGACTCTGATTCTTGCAGGTCAGCAGCAGCCAGTTATTCCTGGCCATGGAGAAAGTCTCAGATGAGCTTGGAGAGATTAAAAAAATTGTCCTTGGCAAAGAGTCTGAGGAGAAGAAGGATGGTTACTGGTCCGGAGTCGCCAGGAAAATAGACAAGATTTTTTCCATTCTATATGTCTTGGCGGCCATTTTGTTTTTATCTGTCCTCTTCTCAGTGTGGCTCTCAAAATCAAACTTACCAAAATGATCCAGATATTAATCTTATTGAGATCTGAGAAAACAACATCTCCTCATCATGTAGCTGCAGGTTCACTTTGACTAACAAAGTAATCGAAACTCAACAATTACAATTAGTGATGTACAAACAGGCAAAGTTAGAACAAATAAGTAAATCTGTGGGAAAAAAATCAAGCTCTTCTGGCTTCTACTGCTGCCACTTGCAGAAACAAACCACTCTTCATCAGAAACAACCATGAGGAGAGACTCAGACCATGTTCACATTGCATCCTGAAGTGATCCAAATCTGATTTTATTTATTTATTTATTTATTTATTAATTTATCAAATCAGACAAATTGATGTCAAATGTTTTTGCTACGTTTGTGCAGCAAAAATTTTCATTTGTGCTGCTGTCATTTAAAAAATATTAAGAAATGTTATTAGAGGTCATCAAAACATGATGACCTCTGTTTCATGTTTTGAAACATGAAACAGAACCATCCTTCTAACCATAGAAGGATGGTTAGAAGTAACCATCCTTCTATCACGACAGGCCCAACTAGGGCTGTCGTGATTAACAATAAATCAATTAATCGAACGATAAATTAAAACTATCGACTTCATTTCAATTATCGGCTTCATCGTTTCTTCCAGCCTTTTTCTCTTTCTGTTTTTGACACTGAATGAAAAAAGGCTAAACTCCGGTGCTTCCACTGACCCTCCCTTCATTTCCTTAGTGTAACACCCACTACACGATCTTAGAGCTGTCGGCCCATTTTCAAAACCTGAGAGACACATTAGC
>CAEGAD010028505.1:0-15356 GCA_903067055.1 Poeciliopsis paucimaculata
ATATATATATATATATATATATATATATATATTAAGACTTCGAGAAATTTGTGTTTTTATAGTTTGCTGTCACAAAAAATACAGTGAGAGGACAGAAAAACAAACAAACAAAAGAATCATTAAAATCAGTAAAAACCAGAAAAACCCATCAGTTTTCTGAGTTCTGGTCGGGTTCTGGTCACCTTTAAGCAGCAGCGGGGTGAACGGGATCAGCGGGGGTCTCAGGCTGGTGATCAGGTCTCTGTAGGACTTGTGGTTCCTGGACGGGTCCTGCAGGAGAAGAAGGTCAAATGTGAGCATCATGTTTCTGAACCGGGCCGGTTCTGATTGGCACAGACCCAGGATCAGCGTGGGAAACTCACAGCGATGCTTTCGAACTGCTGGAACTGCTTCCTGAACTTCCCCGGAAGACCCTGAGAACATCAGAGGAGACGTCGTTATCAGATCCAGAGGATCTGGCTCTACAGACAGACTGAGTTTAACAGAACCGCCCTGTCTGTTCTGTTAAAAACCCGGCGGGTCGTACCTCCCAGGTGAGCCGCAGTCTGCTGACGGCCGGGTTGTCCAGACCCAGAACCACCGCCAGGAAGGACAGCAGGTCCTGCTGCTGTTTACAGCTGGAACAGAGCAGAACCGGGTCAGTTCACGGCCTGAACACCAGAAGGCAGCAGAGAGCTGCAGAGGACTGGTGGCCTTCAGTTCAATTTCAATACTGATTATTGATCATTTACCCCTGATACTGATCACAGTATGTGATAAGTTCAACTGTGTGTTAGGTAGAAAAAAAGAAGGAAATTTCCACCAAAAAACTGAGAGTTTTTTCTGAGTTTGAAAAGCTGAACATTTCCCAGAAAAAAAACTCAAAAATACTTTAATTTGAAGTTTAAAACTTGCTAAAAAAACCAAAAAAAAACATCACATTTTAAAATATTTTCTGTATAGAAAAAATGTATTGATTAATTGCTGATTAATCTCAGAAATTTTCAAGAAAAAAAAAGTTTTTCTGAAAAGAAAACAGGACATTTCTCAGTTTAAAATGTGGTAAATTTTCTAGAAAGAAATTAAGACATTTTTGAGTTTTAAATGTCAGAAATTTTCAATTAAAATAAAAAAATTCTTTAGATTAATCTCTAATTTAAAAAAAAAAATACTCAGAAATTTCTGAGTTTCAAAAGTTGAACTTTAAAAAAATTTGAATTTACTAATTTCAGAATTTAATTGCTGATATTAATCTAAACTGAAGGTGTGATAAGCCCCATAAATGTCACCAAATGTCTGTTTTTTCTCCTCCAAATTTTCAACTTTTCATATTCAGAGATTTGGATGGTTTTTTTCTTGAAAATTTCTAAAAGATATTTGCAGAAAGTTACTTCCGCTGTTTCTTCTCGATCTACAATGGCACTAATGCGTCTAAATGAATAAGATTTATTTATAAATCTAAAGAAAAAAATGTTTCTTGACCTATTTTTTTTTTTTATTGAGGGAATAAATTCCAGTTGAAAATTATTAACATTATTATGTTAGTCTCTCTGGGAGTCATCTAATTATGCCTTTATTTATATTTTGTTTTTACCAAAAAATGAAAAATAATTACATTTGTTCTATGAAGGGAAATAAAATGTTTACATTAGTGATACTTTTTGTAGTTGGTGTCGATAATAAACTCACAGCGCTGCGATCTTGATGAACTTGCGCAGCAGCTGGATCCTCTTCGGCAGCGATTGGCATTGCAGGATCTCCGTGGCAACCCAGTGCTGCACCTCGCTGCAGCGCTGCAGTACCAGCTCCAGGTTGAGGGGGCGCCAGCGGGACTGCTCACCATGAAATACGTAACAGATGAACTCTACCTGCAGGGGACGATATGGGTGTTACATTGGATGAAAAAACTGCAGATTGTTCTTTTCAGCTAATCACGTTTTTAAGATTTTTTCACCAAACATTTTTCTGACCTCATGAACGCAGCTGAAAAGTTCCCAATCGAACACCACCAGCTGATTGGCCACTTCCTCTGCCGACATGTCGTGAAGTTTGCTGTCGCCGGGCGTCCAGTGAATCTCCTCAGGAAGAGGAAGCTGTAGGAAGTAACATCACAATTAAAGATGAAAAATCTCCAGACAGAAATCCATTTTCATTGCTGAACTTTGAACCCAATGATGAGAAGCACTTATCAGTAGCTAGCTTTATTTTTCCAAAATATGGGGACTAAAACAGAGGTTCCTCAGGGTATGGCACTTGGCCCCCTTTCTTTCTCCTAATTCAAACCTTCTAGCCCTTTTCTAAAAAGTGATTTATTATTTTTTTTTTACATTTCCCTGAATCTCGGAAAATGTCACCAGTTTATCTCTTCATGATGAACTAGTGACATTTATGGGGGTTATCACACCTCTAACCCTTTTGAAATAGCTTAAATAGAATAATTTTAAATGTACTTTCTAGAAAAGAGACAGATCTCCTTTTGAGTCAAAGTCTGGACTGGACTGGAGTGTTTCTAAACTGGAATGGATTGTCTCCAGACTGGACTGGTTTGATTTTTGACTGGAATGGATCCATTATAAACTGGACTGGTTTGATTTTTGACTGTACTTCTCTACATCTGTCATCCTCAACCTCATGCTTGTATTCCAGTTAGGAATGGTGTCAGTTATCCAGTGTCACCAGTTTGATTGATTTATTTGTAGGATTTGTTTATGATTTAGTGGTAAACCAAATCTCCATGAACAGAGTCAGTTTTGCCCTGAGCCAGAAAATGTTCATAAAAACACTGATTACAACTCATGTTGTAATTTTCAATGGAAGGATAACCGTCCTAATCTGTTTAATGCTTTATTAGGGGTAATTCCAGTCATTACAATAAATACTTCTGGTTAAACATTCATCAAATTAATCAGGTTAGCATAGCGGAGACCTAACTGACCTCAATAAATATCTGCAGTCTGATCAGCACGACCCGACATTTTCTCTGCTTTCATTGGCTGTTGCTACCCTACAATCAATCACCCTTCAATCAATACGCATCGATCCTCACCAGAGAGTCGAGTTCAGAGGGTTCACAGGCGAACAGGTGGGTGTTGACGCCCAGCGTGGTGAAGACAGCCTCGTCGCTGGGGCGAAACACGGCTTTTTCTGCAAACACAGCCACCATCAGTCACAGCGGGGAAAACCCCCAAAACATCCACAACCTGAGGGAAGGCGGACCTCCAGCTGAGGTGACGGCCACCAGTATGAGGTTTCCAGGCAGAACTGGTTGGTCCTCGCTGTACTGGAGTTTCTCTTTGACCAGCGCCAGAATCTCTCCGACCCGGCAGGACAGGCGGCTCCGGATGGTGACGTAGGAGTGATCCGGGGTGTACACCCTGCAGAAGACTGCGAGGACGCAAAAATACCTCACTGAGCTGCGAATGTTCACCTAAAAGTCACATTTATTTGGGTAGAACATTTAAGCAAAAAGGCAGTTCAAAATCCAATAAACTTTACAGTTTGTCAAATCCCATCATCGAAATCCTCAAGCAAATCAAATATATTGATCCATTTCCCAGTTATCATGAATCAAAGGGAATTCTGAAGAATTTTAGTGTTTAGTCTCTGAGCTACAGTTCTTTAGGCGACAGAAGGCCGACTTTGTTACCGTCTTTATGTGTTTCTGAAGGTTCAGATTTCAGCCTGGCCTCTAGTTTCCAGCTGTAATGACTGAAGCTGTGAAGTGACTCTAGATCGTTCATCTTTAAGTCCAAAGATAAAAACTTCAGTTTTGTTTCTGTTCAGCTGGAGGACGTTTTGGCACATCCACACATTTATCTGTTCTAAGCATCTCTTCAGCGATTGGACGGCTCTGGGTCACCTGGTGACATCGTAATGTAGATATTAAATAGGAGGGTTCCGAGGATTGATCCCTGGGGTACTCCACATGTGATTTCTGTCCGCTCCGATGAGAAGTTACCTACACAAAGGAATCCCTGTTCTTTAGGTTAAGATCTGAACTGGCCCAGTTCTCATGGTCAACAGTGTCAAATCCTGCAACGAGGTCCAACAGAACCAGCACCGTGCTTCTTCCACAGTCTGTATTTATGTGGATGACACTAAACACTTTGACGAGGGCTGTCTCAGTACTGTGGTAACCATGGAAACCGG
This sequence comes from Poeciliopsis paucimaculata, assembly GCA_903067055.1. Taxonomy (NCBI): domain Eukaryota; kingdom Metazoa; phylum Chordata; class Actinopteri; order Cyprinodontiformes; family Poeciliidae; genus Poeciliopsis; species Poeciliopsis paucimaculata. Next base: position 4,129 of record CAEGAD010028505.1, read on the forward strand.
AGTGAAAGACGTCAAAGGGGTTTGTTGTTAAGAAACACAACTTTTTCAATCACCTTAAAGGGGCGGTGTGTGTTTTCTATAGCACAATCAAATAACTGCGTCACCTTCAACTGTTATCAAACAGACTTAAAAGAAACTTTACTTCCTGATTCAATTGGGTCGCTGTCTCTTTAAGAATTCCTGCTCTTTCTGAAGCTCCGCCTTCAGGAAGTCATCACAACCTGGTTCCTCTATTAACTCTTCAACGTTTTTACCAGCGTTGCTCTGACAAGTAGCTCCTATAAGGAACTCATCAGCTCTATCAGGTGTTTGCTAATAGCTTCTGGCTAGTCTGAAGGAGCTGAGCGGGGGCAGTGGAAGCACTGAAGCTTAGAAGCTGTAGCTGCGTCTTGAGGGCGGGGCTAGGTCCACCCAGGCGTTTTTCACAGCTGAATGGTTGCCATAGAGATGAAAAGATTTCTCACACATGCATGAAGTAATCGAAGCAACTGTAGGAATAACATTAGAACATGATGTAAAACTAAATAAAGTACATTTTCAATGATACTGCCCCTATAAATCAATACTTATGGAGATTCTCGGTCCGTCTGCTGGTTATTTGTGGAACTGCAGCAGAACTGGTGGGTTGGTCCTTTGTATTCGAGTTAAAAGTCCAAACCTCAGATGTGTGTGTGTGTTGCGTGTGTGTTGTGTTCAGGGTGTGTCAGCCAGTGATTTGTATATCCCAACCGCAGATTGCAGCTGTGTTTGCATTTCAATTGTGAGCGTGTGTGTTTAGAGATCACAACCTTTATAACTCAGGTGTGTGTGTGCGTGTCAGTGTGTGTGCAGGTATCTGTGGGCGTCGTACTTTCGTCTGAGCCTCTGAAGGCCTCACGGGGCTGCAGGCAGGCATCGATACGTCTGAAGTGTCTGAACAGCGGACGGACCTGCTTCTTCCTGCTCTCTTTTTCCTCGTCGGAGCTGAAATGCACAAATATCCCGAACGAAAGGGAAAACAGCGAATAAACGTGATGAATGTCCAACAAAATCAGCAGTAAGTAGTTAAAATATCTAGAGTCTTCACAGCCTTACGGGCAGTGCAGGATCTCAGACCATCGCTGCAGCTTGAGGACGTCCTCTACCAGCTCAGGATACCGGGTCAGCTCCTGAACCGCACACAAGTACAGCTCCTGCACACAGACAAACCCACAATCTGAGCTCATTCATCCTAAATGGAGACATCAGCAGAGTGAACCTGCCGCTTCACTTTCACTTTCAGGCCTTCTTCTCAGAACCAGCGTCTGGAGATTCCCATCAGGCTGCTTTCCAGCCCGTTACTGTCTTCGCGTGAATGCAGGGATTGGCCGATAATCATCAGGAAGTCAGGCATGTTGAGGCCTGATGGCGTCTCGCTCTTTGAGACGGATTACGTGAGATTACGTCGTTTTACTGAAAGGCTGGGAAGTTTCCCTTTGTTGGTTCTGGAACAACAAAAGGGTTGTTCCAGAACCAACCTTCATCCTGAAGGGTTTTAACCGTGAGGATGAAGGTTGGTCTGTCAGGTGGTCCAAAATATGTAACTTTTATAAAGTTACATATTTTGTTTACATATTTGTTGAAACTCTTAGCATATTGTGGCAGTTCCGTACAATTTCATTGTGTAGTTGCAGTCGTTGGTCGGACTGGAGGTGAGTTTGTGTGCAGCTGAACGTCGTTGACCTTTGGCCTCACACCAGTACCTTGGGGAAGTTGTTGCTGCGCTCTCCCTCCTCCTGCAGCAGCTCTCTGTAGGTGTCCAGGTAGCGGAAAGCCATGTTCAGCACCGCCTGCTTCCTCTCGGCGGCGCTCATGGCCGCCTCGGCCTCGCCGTCCCGCCGCTCGCCGTCCCGCCGCTCGCCGTCCCGCCGCTCGCCGTCCCGCCGCTCGCTGCCCCCCCCCTCGGCTTCCAGGGAGAATCTGGAGGAGCGTTTGGGTTAAGGAGGAACCAGGCTGGATGTGAAACACGTGTTTCTGCAGTGCGTGGAAACCTACATGCATCTTCTGTGTTACAGCAGGAGGAGCATCGTTTTCAGCTCAGAGAGAGACGCCGCCATGATGACCCACATTACACCACACACACACACACACACACACGCACACACACACACACACACATCCTCATCCAGCTGCCTCACCAAAACACACACACTGCTTGTTTCATCCCCTCTGCCTGGCTGATGAGACATGCTTTTTCTGCTCCCTGTTTGCCCAACGCTGAGAATTTCAGCGACATTTCCCATGAAGCTTTGCTCTCCTTCGCCATCAGCTCCTTGTTCTTCTGATTTTTAATCAGGTCTATGACTATTTAATCCTGCACAGAGGACAGATGTGCACATCCTGAGAGGAAAAGTCCCTCTATCTCTGCAATACAACAAAGGGAGATTTATTTCTGTCCGTTTCTTTCACTCTTCTGCTTCCGCCCACATCCCTCTCTTCCTCTCCATCTCCCTGTGGGGGAGGATTCACGTGGATGGATGTTAAAAACTGGCAGTTTTCATATCAGCCGTCATGAACTGAACTAATCAGAACACAACAGAAAAAAATGGCTTCACGTCCCGCAGAGGTTTCCAGTTCAGCCGGTTTCAGAAAACTGTTTGCAGATGATGCAGTCGTGTTCAGTTTAGACTTAGACTTAACAGGAGAATGGGAAACAGTTTTGGTGACTCAGATTGTAAAGTTGTTTGCACTCAAATTAAGTTTAAATGGTTATGCAATAATTAGCAGGAGTGTATGAAACAGCTGGCATCAGATTGTAAAGTTGTTTGCTGATGATGCAGTCGTGTTAAGCTTAGAAACAATTCTCCTGCAACAACTTGCATGAGATAATGAAGTAGTCAACACAATTCAGATTGTAAAGTTGTTTGCAGATGACGCACTTAAGTTTGAATGGTTATGCAATACTTTGCAGGAGTTTGTGAAACAGTTGGCATCAGATTGTAAAGCTTTTTGCAGATGATGCAGTCGTGTAGCTCTTAGAAAGTTCTACAAAAACTTGCAGGAGAATATGAAATAGTCTACACAGTTCAGGTTGTAAAGTCGTTTGTGGATGATGCAGTTGAGTTAATCTTTGATGGTTCTGCATTAATTTGCATGAGAATGTGAAACAGTTGGCATGATTCAGATCGTAAAGTTGTGTTTGTTCTGAGACCTTTAGATTGAGTCATTTGTCGCTGAAGATGAAACAGTCAGATTCTAATCAGAACCTTCTCTGAGGCGGTGGAAGCATCTGGAAACTGGATTTCCACCTGCAGGTTCTGAGTCATGATTCAGGGAGAATTTAAAAGTGGATCTACCAGTCGGTACCGTCCAATTCCTTCACTCAGTCATTAGTTAAGCGTACAAACCAGAAGAATGTGATCATGAATGCAAACAGCTGAAATAATCTCTCTGCAGGCCGGGCTCACCCAGGAAAGGTTTCAACATTCTGAACATAGTGATGCTCATCAAAGGTGCAACATTACATCAGTCACACTGTGTTTCTGAGTTCCACACAAACAGTGTTTACGTGACACAGGAGGGTGAGACGAGTTACAAACCCTCAGACGCATGAAGACTGTACCCAACACTGGCATCTTTTCCTCACTTTGCTTTTCTACTAATTAATTATTCCATTATTCTATTTATGATATTGTTTTAAATGATGTTGAAGGGAACTTGTGGTGTTCAACTTTTGTTTTGTTTTTCTGAGCATATGACAATTTTTTTTTTTTTTTTTTTAAACTGAACTTAATGGATCAATTGTAAAAGCATAATGTTTCCTGGTATGCATCCTTTCTTCGTAACAAGGAGCTCCGAGTTTTCACAGGAACCAGTTGAGGTGGTTTGGGAATTTTTTTTCAATCATCTCCAAATAAAACGAGGCTCTCAGTTTACATTCAGGACACAGTTTGTCTCCATTCGACCAAGAACCAAGACGTTAAAGACTCGTTCACATCAGCCATGTTTAGTCCACTTTAATCCAGCTCCAGACCATTTGCCTGGAAAGTCCGGTTCCTATGGGGTGGTGAGAATGCAAAATCGAACTCTGATGCAGACTGAAAGAACGAACTTTGGTCCACCTATAAACCTCGGTCTGGATTCGGTTGAAGTAAACTCTGGTGCGGTTCGGATGCATATGTGAACGCCAACTGTGCCAAAAGCAGGAAGTGAACTATATCGCAAGGCATGCTAGCAGGCTAATGCTAGCAGGAGAAATGACTCGTCTTAAGCTACTCTATTTTTGTTTACATTTCGCGAAAGACGTTGCACTCAGTGTCTTCTTCAGAGGCTTTCATGTTGTTTCCTTCAGTGTTTGTATGTGCAGAGCCTCCACAGGCAGGGAGGGAAACTGTTTTCAAAGGGTTTGGTTGGTTTGTCTCAGTTCAGTGTGGAAGAGAACCACAGCATCTGGAAATGTAACAAATGTTGCAGTTTTGGTTCCCAGTCGGACCGATCCTACAAGACTAACATTTATGAAGCATTCTTAAAAAACAATTCCTGGATCAGGCTGCGAGTCTCTGTTGTGGAAGTGTTTTTCTCCTGAACCTGAACGTGGTGAAATGTTCCTTTTTCTCTCCTCTGGAACACAAACAAACAGAAAGAAGGTGGGGCAAAAAAAAAAAAAAAGAAACTCGGTAACAAACATGAGGTAGAGTCAGCAGGCTGCAGGCGAAAAGGAGGGAAAAACACGACTCGCAGCTACACAACGGGAACAAAGCCGCCGTTAATACCCTGGAATCAAACCTGCAAAGCTCGTCCCTCATTCCGATCGCATTAAACACACCGGTGCATGCACGTCGCATCGTAGCGCCGTGAGCACATTCAGTCAGGCCGAGGACAAGGATACTGCTGCAGCAGGACTTGCTGGAGCCTGTCGGCCGTCAGGAAGATGGGATGTGTCAACATGAAGTCATCCAGCAGGGTTTCTGCACACAGACACACAGAGAGGTTAGATGTTACATGTTGCACCTGAACGCAGCACAGACATTTCAAACTGGAGCCAGAGGACTCCACCTCTGATCTCCAGCATGTTCATTACAGCAGATGAGCCAGGTGGAGGCTGAGGGACGCCTTCACATCCTCCAGCCTCAGAGCTTCTGGTTTTCTAGATGCAGAGTGAGTCCTGACAGGACAGCAGCGTCTCTGCGCCTCGGAGGAGGATGCAGAGACGAGGCCGCCTCTGATTATACGTTAGGCCGTGACACGCAGCGAGCTGAGAGGCGGCGGCGAGGAGCTGCTGCAGCCGACGGCTGTAATTTAAGATGCTGAAGCAGCACAACGCGCCTCAAACCTGTGGTCACATTTACTAAAATACACTGCTGCGCTGCATGTGTGTGTGTGTGAGAGAGCCATGCTGCAGTGGGTGTGTCCAGTCCAAGCCCGCCTCTCTGCAGGCGGTTACCATGGAGACAACACGTCGCTGACAGCGAGAGGATGGAGAGAGAAATGTGCGAGAAGAAGAAGAAACTGATAAAAAAAAAAAGGAGAGAAATCAGCAAGAGCTGCAGGAAACCGGATCAGAACCCATCAGTTAAAACATTTAAAACTAAAGATGGATTTAATCTGTAGGGAGACAAAAACGCCTTCAAATCAGAGCTGCAACTATTGATTATTCTGATGACAAATCAATTAATCAGATAAAAAAGTCCCGTTCTGCAAATTTTTCACTTAATCTCTTAAAAGATGCAAATGAACAAATTTCACTCCTTTCTTTACTAAGAAAATTAACATTTTCTTACCTAAAATATAGAAAATGATGCATCTACAGCCAAAAAAACCACTTCTATGAACATGTAAAAACTCAACCCTTATTTCAACAATCGATTAATTATGATTAATCCGATTAATTGTTTCAGCTCTACTTTAAATATAAATTTTTTGTGGCTCTTTTTAAATGTTATTTTGTAGCAGTGGAGGCTTTGAGCTGTTCAAAGTCTTCCCAGACTGCGGAGCAGCAACCATTGCCTCTCTAAAGTCATTATTCAGTTACTAAATTAGTTGACGATTATTTCAATAATCAATTAATCACGATTAATCCAATTAATTGTTTCAGCCCTACTTAAAATATTTAACTTTTTTCTTCTGGAAAAGATGCACAGATATGCAGAGATCATTTGACCAGCTCAAAATAATCCAAAAATCGGATCCAAACCCTTTTGGACACCAACTAGAGTCCATATCGGTACCAAACCCGTTTTTCTACCTCAAAACCCAAAACAACTTCAACAAAACAGTTAATTCAGAACAGGAAGTCCTACATGCCGTCAAATCTGGACCCAGAAGCCATCCAGGTGACCCGTAGATCAGTCTGGGTCCACAGTGATCAGCAGTGATCCAACTGGATCCCAGTTTCCCTGCTGCGATCTGCAAGACATTTGACTGATTTCCATCCCTAAAGGCTGAAATTTCACCAGAGATGGGAATGTTTTATAAGTGGCTTTAGAGCCGGAGACGAAGCGAACGGATAAAGTTCTGCTTGGCTGGCGGAGAGAAAGGTCCATTCACAATGTGAAGCCGAGCAGAAAGTAAAATCTGGGATCAGAGCGGAGGACGACACAGCGGCGCTGCGTTCACATCTACTCAGAAAAACAGAAATATCCACTAGAACATCTAAAAAACAACAAAACTAGATATAAAAAAAACAGTACAGATTCATTAGACATGGTAAAATATTTCAAGCTTTTTTATGACTTACAGGAAACGATTAATCAAATTAAACATGATTAATCGAAAACTGAAATAGCCGTCAATTAATTTAGTTGATGATTATTGGATAAGATATATTATATTGTTGAGCATGTTATTATATTGTTGAGCATATGTTATTGCTCGTATGGCTGAGCAGTAATTAAGCCAATACTGTATAATATACATACATATTTTTATCTGTAAATATGTTTTAGCCAAAACTCCTCAGTTTTAGTTTCACCTGGTTCAGATTTATTTTTACTTCTGCTCAGACAAACTGAGCTTCGGATCATCTGAACGTCTAAAACGTCACATTCATACCGTTTATTGTGAAAAGAAGAATAAAACTGATTTTTTTAGGAGCTGTAAGTCTGGGAGCCGGACAGCAGATGGACACACAGACGTAAAAAGGTTTAAAAGTCTCTCTGACCTCTGGGCCTCATTCTGAACACATGACTGAATCCAGGCTCCACTTTAACCGCTTTTCTCCACGAGGAAAATAAAATACACTAAAAATAAAATATGTTATTTTTTAAATACCAGATCCAAGTTACAATTTTAATAAATTTGCTGGAAATTAAAAACTGGCTTTTATTTTATGAGAATTTTTGTCTAAACATGAGAAAACAGCAGTAATATTAGCAGAATAAAGATGCATTACATTAAAATGAAGAGAATAAATGTTTTTATCAGGATCTGATGATCAGCTCAGTTCATCGGCTGTTTGAACGATAGTTTCAAAGTGTTGTTAAAAGATGTTTTCTTAATATCATCTGTAAAACTTATACCAAAGTCCAATTTTTCTGTGTAATTTCCCATGTTGTAGTTCTCATAAAAATACGTTATTCTTGTAATTAAAATAAAAACCTTAGTCTGGTGCTAAAATTCATTTTATTCAAATTTGACTTGAATTCTGCTGCAAACACGTTTTCCAAACAAGATGGCGGCCTTCGAGCCACTGATTTCACTCTGGACTATGAAAACCCAAAGGAAAAAATCTGTATTTTTCAAAAATTAAATCTTCAAACAGCAAAAGCTGGATTAATCGATCAAATGCAAACCGCCCAGCCCTACCAGGAACAGGGTTTGGGTTGAAATTCATCCTGGATGCATTTTGCTCAGGATGTGGAGAAGTTTCCCAGCTGAAGCTTTAATTTCGCCGTTTTTCCTCCCACCTCCTCGGCTCGGTTTCTCTTTCCGCCTCCCACTCCTCCTCCCCTCCCAGCGTCTCGCAGAGAGCCGGTTGCTATGTGAACAGGTGCTAAAAGAGCCTCTTGTGTTTCTGCGCGTCCAAATGGAGCGCAAGCGGGACAATCGTGCAGCTCGGAGGGGTCGACGAAGGCGATGAAGAGGAGGAGAAGGAGGAGGAGAAGTGAAGGTAAAACGCATCCAGAGAGGTAAACGAGTGGGATTGTTTCTCTGAAGAAAACCTTCCTCCCACACGGATTCACTCGTTTTTGCTCCAGAGCCACCCGGCCGTCCTTCTGCCACCGACTGGTGCAGAAACACAAAATCTTCCAAGCATTTTGGGTTTAGTTTCTACTGCAAACATCTCAGAACACTTGAAATAAGACAAAACTAACAATTAACTTCAAAGCAAGCAGAATCGCAGAAACCCAAACCGGAAACAGATTAACGGCTGCAGGACAGAAACGAGTCAAAAACTTTTCCTTCCACATTAAAGCCACAAAAAGATTTTATGCGAGGCAGGAGCTGCGTTCCCATTACAAATGTCAGCAAAACTAGACACAAGAAACAACAAAAAAGGAGTAAATTTCCTCCAAAAAACTCAGAAATTTTGAGATTCATCTCAGAGGTTTTGTAGAAAAGAAATTTACCTTTTTTAGTTTCAAAATTTTAAAATTTTTGAGACAAAACCTCAGCAATTTTGAGGTTAATCTCAAAAGTTTCTGTGGAAAAATTAGACATTTTTGAATTTCAACAGTCAACATTTTTTGATTTTTGGAAATGTTTTGAGTTTTAAAAGTCAAAACTTACGTTTTTTCAAGAAAATTTCTAAGATTAATTTTAAAATATCTGAGATTTTTCTTGTAAATTTTTGACTTTTGAAATTCAGCAAGACATAGAAGCTTGTTTTAAGATTATTCCTGTTATAACAAGACACTTTTCTCATGTTATAAGTGAAATAATCTGCTAGTGGAACAAATATTTATTTATTTATTTCAGAAAAAGAAGCTCCAATATTTTGCTGAAAAGTTACTTGTGAGTTAGTTTTCAAGTGCAATACCATATTTTCACTGGAAAGTGTAAAAATACTTGGTGATATTTGTTTTTTCTGCTGTGTTCAAGCAGCTGAACTCAAAGGAAGTGTGTGTGACAAACATGACTTGTTTCATGACTGAGGCCTTAAAACTAGAATAAAATCAAACAGTTCTGGATTAAAATAGGGATGAAATCCGGGTTGAAGCAGGATAATTTGGGAATAAAAAGCTTGTTGGTTGTGACTTTCTGTGGACGTACGGTTTGGGTCGGGTTCTGACGTGTCGCTGTCTGAGCCTAAAAGTTTCAATCTGTTGTTTCTTTTTCTTCTCCAGGACAACGACTGAAACGTCTAATTAGAGCCTCAGAAAGAGGCTTAATTAGAGTTTCTGGAGGCCAAACACACACACACACTCACACACACCCACATGCATGCACTGAGCTGTGTTTGTGTCTCTGTGCAGAAGATCTGAGTTTTTGCCCTCTTACGTAACATTTTTCTGCTTTTGCTTTCATTCATTGTGATTCTGCAGGTATTTTCCAGGTGAGCCACCTGTTCCCACACTAAGCTTCAACCAGGAAGTGATGTCACCAGGTGAGAGCGTCGGACCGGGATTTATTCTGGTTCTCTCGCTAAAAAAGATCAAACTTTTCCAGGACGGTCGAGGCTCAGGGAGCCAATAAGATCGCAGAAAGGGTGGGTCCTTGGCATGCACATGCACACACACACCTACACACCCACCCCCACACACAGGGTGTGTGAGGCAAAGCAGAACCTTGAACCTGGATTATCAAAACAAACGTAAAACCTCTCCTTCCCTCCAGAAACAAACGCCCAGCTCTGATTGGCTGACGGCTCAAACATCACACTCCTCCTCTTCATCAGCTCTGGCCCGCCTCCAGCAGGTAAAACCTGCCAGGTGAGGGAAGAACCTGCTCTTCAAACCGTCCAAATGTCGGCTAAACCAGAGATCCATCAGAACCGAGCAGAATCCCAGAACCTTCCGGATGGGAAAGGTTATTTTTGTATGAGAACTATAAGCAAACTTCAGATATTCAGATTCTTCTTCAAAATGCCTAAATTAACAATACTTAATGAAATAATTGTCGATTTGCTTCATTTTTGTATATTTTTATGTTTTAAAATGTTTTTTATTAATCTGACTTCAGTTCTGCAGCAGCGTTGAGTCTCTGTGTCTCTTCCTGTTCCGGACCGGATCGTAGGATCGTCGGATCGTGGCGCTCGCCGTCGGGAACAGAACTCGTCACAGTTCTGCAGCTTTCAGAGACAAACTGTGAAGCTCTGATGAAACCGGTGAACAGAACCCGTTGCATAAGAACCAGAAGAACAAACGAGCGGGCGGATCATAAAGAGTCCTTTGTGAGAGTTTGTTGAGGCGACAAGAAGCTTCCTAATTATTAATGAGACTGAAATCACCTGCTGATCATTGGCGAGAAAACATGGAGCCAAACACAAACTGCACAATAAAGATAAGGAGTCTTTAATTAAAGGCAAATAAAATTGAAGATGAATTACTAAGACATAACAAACCTTCACTACAATACTAAAAAATGTAATAAAACAAGCAGTCAGAGCAATAATTAAAGCTAAATAAATTGGTTTATGATTAGAAGTTTTGAAATTGTTTTAGATATTTATATTTTACTTTAAATTTAATGTTTACCTTATTTTATTTTTTTATTATTACATAGATCTATGTGAAACATCAGTTCAGTCAAACAAAATGGAGGATTTTGGAAATATTATTATTTATCCAATTATATATTTAAATGTATTTTAATTTACTAAAATTTGAGGAATTTTGTGGCATTTGAATATTTTTTTTTTCTTTTTTTACTTTTTAATATTTGCTGCTTTTGTGTTTGTGTAAGAAAATAAACAAACACACAGAAAGACAGAAGAATCCATCAGGAGAGGAGAGAGAGTCAGAGGCTGGAGGAGAAGGAGGAGGAGCAGCCAGTTGTAACAACCAGGCTGAACAGATTCTCATTATGTAACCTATGAAGCTTCCAGCTGAGGCTGCAGGAAAAATCTTCTGCACACCTCCAACTGGACCAGAACCAGAACCAGAACCTGGACAAGAACCTTCACAGTCACTTCCTGTTAAACAGTCGGAGCCTCTGCTACAGCTTTCAGAACAAAACCAGAAAGACATCCATCCATCCATCCATCCATCCATCCATCCATCCATCCATCATCCATCCATCCATCCATCCATCCATCCATCCATCCATCCATCCATCCATCATCCATCCATCCATCATCCATCATCCATCCATCCATCATCCATCCATCCATC